>KN484181.1:28250-73083 GCA_000787095.1 Periophthalmodon schlosseri | reverse complement strand
GTATGGGACCCTCCCCAGAGAAACGGGGGAGGGGGGGGGGACAGCTGGATTCTGCTGCAGTCTGCACAGTGGTCTGTATATCACTGAGAGGAAAGTAAGAATAACTGTACAGATGTGCTATGATATAGTTTATTCATGTGGCTATTAGTATTACATTGTGTATAGAACTTGAGATCGAACGTCTAAAAGGGAGTGTTATTCAGCCATTTTTCACAACACAAGGCTACACAACTGTTGAGATGCATGTCAAAAACAATGTTAAAAAGTAAACAACTGTGTGATAAGCTGCTGGGTCATGGATGATAAATTGATTTATCACAATAGTATCAAAACACTTTTGAATTAACACATTTACTAGCATCTTAAAAACCTCCATTGGTTTAACATCAGGCTAATTTGAATGGAACTTCCATAGAGTTCTACAGAGTTTTGGGATTGTGTCGTCACACAATCCCAAACTCTATAGGAGTTCTTCCATCTGGGTTTCTACCAAAATCTACCCGCAACGCAAATAGCCAGCATAAGATGTGGAAAACTGGTGGAAAATAGCCTTAATGAAAATACAATTTGCTTGGACATGCATATTTCAAAGACTATATATCCTGTTATTTGTTTATCTTTTCATTTTTAAGACAACTTTTCTATACAGTTATAATGCGGTGTGTGCATAAACTGGCCTGTGAAATAATCTCACCATTTAAACATGACATCATTTGTCATGGTGCAATGTCAACTTACATCAGGCATGTTGTCAGGGGCTGACCCCGTCCTGACTCTGAAAGTGGAGCCAGTGGGCCTGTTTTATGTAAGGAAACAATACAATGACTTTAAGGTTATTCATCTAAAAGTATAAAGTCAAGGATTTAAAAAAATATGTAGAGCCTCACATTGTACAGTAATAGAGAATAACCTGACTAAGCAAGTCAGTTTTCATGGCCACTGCAGTAAATCTAGAGGCCAGTGTATCTTTAACATTAAATCAACTGTCAAACATACACCTTTATGAGTTTATTTGAGCTTGTCTCCTGAAGATGATCTCCTGCTCCCCATCTGGGTAATGTAGTAAGGCCAGGTCAATGCACCCACTTTGTCACTGTTCCTATACGTTACTGTGGTAAATGGTTTCTATGGATACACAACATGAAAAGTGATGTCACCCAAACTGCGAGCTGAAATGTTAGCCATCACAGTATATGAGAAATATTAACAATGTCCTTTTATGGAAGAACATGAGGAGCTGGTTGTCATCTGCTGATTTTCAGTAAAGGCCCGGAGGAATCAAGACCAACCTGCTATAATGTGGTTAGACACGCTAGATTCAGTTGCAAGGTCAGATTTAGATTTCTGTAAATATTCAATCAGAGCCATAATGGAATAAAGTAAGTGTTGGAAAATGTACAGTACAGACAAGTAATTCATGCATTCTGCATTTTATCATTTTGTCCAACCAGAAGATGGGGCAGCTGATGCAAAAGCATCAACATTAAAAAAAAAAAAACTACTTTCATCATAATGCGCATGATCTATAGGAAAAAAATGAAGGTAAAATTCAGCCTGTAGAAATGTAATATTTACAATTTCTTTAATGCACAGAGACATGTGGCTAAGTGTAAACCTTGTGGGTGGAGGTTGTTAATGGGATTAGTGCATGTGGTGGGCTGGTGCTGAACGCTGCAGTGTGTCTATTGGCCTGGGGCTTCGGCTTCTGTGTGAGCGAGCAGCCTACAGGAAGTTCCCACTGCTCTGGCTATCGGGGCGGAAAATGAGAGCTGGCCATCCACTTACAGACATCCACACAACAGTATGGCTCACTGCTTCACACATGGGTTTTCCCATAGAAGCTGCAGACAAACAGGAATCCTAGGTGAAATTGAGCCTGAACTATTTGGTTGATCTAAGAGATGTTTGAGGAAGTTTTAGGAAAAGAGGTCTTGGTTTTGTCACGTCTGTCAAACTGGGCCAGTACTGTGTGTTCAACAGGTTTTGCATAGTTTTTTGTTTCACTTTAGTGTGTTCTGATTGCAAAATGCCACAAAATGAACATGGGAATTTTATGCTAGAACAGTTTCGGTTTGGAAACCAAAGTTTGCCTATTAAAAAGTGTTTATGAGAAAGAGGTGGCAACTGGGAGGAGCTTGGCACCTAAGAAGTATGACTTTCACATTTACAAAATTCTATTTGAACATCATAATATCAACACATGTTTCTTATTTTGAGATTTTAGCCGAAGTCCTATCAATTATAGTAAAACATAAACTGTCTAAGCAAGATTGGTGCTTACAGCAAAATCTCCTGGACTGTCCTGGCAAGTGAAAAAGTGATAAATATGGTATCAATTTTAACCAGCCCGTAAGCAACTACAATGCGGTCCTGTTTAAAAAAAAAACATGCATGGATACATCACTGTCTGTTTGAAGTACATGCCATCAATTAATTGTTTTGATTGGGAAAATTCAAATCAATTACCATTGTTATTCCAGTGTTTACTGCTGCACTGATTGGACATTAACTGATCACAGATAGACAGGATTTGACTGAGTTGTCTTTTTCAGAATAGATTAGTCAAATATTTACACTGAGCAGGTGATTGTCCTCCGTGGGGTAGTGCAGTGGGATTCATGGGAGGTTATGTGTGCATATGTGAGGTTGATCAGAGAGGAGAGGCTTAAGGCAATGAAGGTCTGGCAGGACACAGGCAGTGAGAGGAGGGCAACCCCACACAGAGCAGTGACAAGAACAAAACAAAAAAGTTGATAAGTGGTCTAATAAACACAACATACAGAGATTTCTTCTTGACAGCCATGAAAATTGAATTAAGTGAGAGCATTATTACTCATACACAAATATGTAGTTTTACAGAATGCCTATGCAATGTTCATACATTTATACCTTTAAACGAAAGGAACTTAAATTAAGTATTTCGTTTCTGTCATTTCAGCAGTCAATTGTAACATCTGTACAGAACATTACAGCCTATTCTAGTTCTTAGCAAGAGTTTTTGACATAGCAAACTAAGTATTAAACTTGCCAAATGCATTCATCTAAATGTGTGGATGATGCTTTCAGAGTAAATCTTTTTTTTTTTTTTTATCATATCAAACAGGTCAAATTCACAGTAAACAGGATATATTCATAAATACAACTTGAACTCATGACCATTTCATGTAAATACAGTCTTTTTTTTCCTTAATATTGTACATGTTCAGACATTTTCAAACTTGGATGCAAAGGCATTGTGAATTTAAAGTGATAAAGCAATCTTTCAATTGCCCAGTAGCGTTCCCAGTTACATAAGCCCTCTCATGTTCCATTCACTCTGTCTTCCAAAAGCAGCACTTCCTCTGACACTTCCCGAACCCTCTGTAGAATTAGTTTTCATCACTGCATATAAGCACGTACAGCAGTTTAACTCCCACTGGTGCCGTTCATTTCACATTATTCCCGGGATCTGTTTGAAAAGTTGAAAAGATTTGGACAAGAAAGTTACAAAAAAGGTGAAAAAAAGATAGCAGCTTTTCTAGTATCTAATTGGAACCAAACGTTTATGGTTAACACAACACAATATAACCCGAAAATGTCACTAGTATTGTTGTGGATCGAATGCCCCCCGCAGATTCGATTTTTGGACCCCAGCAAAGTGAGTGAATTTGATTTACGTCAGAACATGTAGTAGAGTGACAGATTAGGGGGTCATAAACTTCTCAGGTTTCTGACTGCAACCTCAGGGGTAAAATATGGTCCTTATTTTGAATTCCTTGCTGCCTAGACATAGGAAGGTCACAAAACTGAAACTCACTTTGACTTTCATTTGGGAAGCCAGGACTGACTCATTAGATCAGTTGTATAGAATATTTCCTCACCTGTATCTATTTGAAGTTCAAAGTATACTCAAGCAATTTATATTTCATCATTTATGCATTTTTACAACAGGTTTCACATCAGCCATCTACTGCTGACAAAAAAATTAAAAAACAAACATCCAGGTGGTAGCTTTAATACGTACTTTTATTTTTCTTGTACTTTTCCTTCCTCTTCTACCTATAAATCATTTCACAGTAAAGCCATAAAATCGAGTTAAAATCATGTAGCAATTGTAAAAATAACTAGGTACACCCTATTGAGTCATGTTTCTGTGCATTAAAACCAATCCATTTACATTCAGCCTGCTGTGTATGTTAATGCATGTGTAGTGTTATAGCATATGACCACAGGCATGTCCAGGCCCTAGAGCCAGGGTCTCCACCCACATGTGTATGAACACTGGCTACGTTTTACGAATATGAACTCTGCAAAGATGTTGATTTATGTTGGTATGTTAAAATAGTGTGTGCTAATGTATATGAGATCAGGGTCAGTGGACCGCAATAATGAAAAAAATACTCATAAAGAGCACGTGTGTAATGTAGGTAATAAGACATGACACTCAATGCAAGTAACAAACTGCTTCTAAGTAGGTCTACTTGAAAATGTCTTGTTATAGCTTGAACAACACAGGCTATTTAATTGCATTATGTGTATAGTGCATAGCTAGATATGCCCTATTAAATCAATTTGATGGAGTAAAAATGGCAATGTTATACTTAAATTTAGATTGTTGCTAGCCCACCTTGGTCTTATACCTTAAAGAAGACATATTGTGCATCACCATAGACCTCATCACAACAAAGAGCCATGAAGTTGTCAGCACCTCTGATGGATAATGGCAGATCACATTAGCGCTAGTGAGTAGCAATTTTTTTTTAAAATTTGTACCAAACTGACTACGCAACGCTGCTGACTAAGCGATGCTGCCGAATCCTACGCATATCACTGAAGAAAATTTAATTTGAGAGCAAAATAAGTACAGAGCAGTGGGCGTATGCTGGTGGTGGGGAAAGTGGGGGTTGATCTGCAAAATGGCATCTTGAAAATAAGCGATTAAAGATTGCTTAAACATGCACAAATCACTCCAAATACAACTTCGAGAGGGTAAATGAGAAGGGGATAAAACTATAACAAGGTTAAAAGCTCTGAAAAGTCGACTGTGCACAACTGGCCTGCTTTAACACATATATCAAACATGTTATGGTCATCATACAGTTTCTACAATTTACTGTGTGGTTTCCAAATTGCCATGTTTCAAAAGCGATGCAAACTTAAATTGGCCTTTTGGTGCTATTGTCTTGAGAGAAAACCACCAGGCCTGAAGCTGCTGGGATGAATGCCTCCTCACTGACAAATAACATAACTAGACAAGACTACATAATACACACCTGCTATACAATTGTTGTATGTTTCTAATTGTTAATTATAGTATCTTTAGTATGTGTGGGTGCAAACTTTATAAACAATATTAATTTGATGTTCCACAAGGTCCAGTTTTAGGGCCAGTATTATATATGCACCCTGAGGAATCTTGGTTTTTACCTTTTAGTTTTATGTATTCTACCTATACTGACTTACTTCGCTGAGGCAAAGATCTTTTCACATACAGCAGCTGAATAGTGTTACTAATGAGAATCCTAAATGTTTGGAGAAGAACAGTATGTATCAGCATTTTACTACCCTGAGTACTGGATCATGGCTCAGTAGTGTGTTGATATTGGAACATGCAACTCAATATAATGCACACATGTTGGAAAATGTACAGAGGCGGAGAAGTAGGAAGGAATGCAATACAACTCTGAGGTCATGTTAGCTTGCCAATGGCTGTAAACGTGAGTATGTTATCATAAAGCAGGAGATTTGGATGCCAGCAGAATTAGGAGTGTTTTTATTGTACCCTGCATCGTGTGAGATCTGCATATCAACCTCACTGTATTCATTTTACAGCTCAACCACTAATGGCCATAATTGTACACTTGCTCTCCAGCGTGAGCATTCTCTGTAAACATTAAAACTGCTAATGCTAGTGCAGTTGAGTGTTCATTTTCACAATATGCTTCTGCTCACTAAGCGATTAATTAGCTATAAATGGTGAGCCTAAATGATCACATATAGCACCTGTCTCTCTCACACACACACACACACACACACACGAGCATGTTAGCACTGAATTAATCAGCTTATAAACACAGAAGCCTCCTCTGGTGAAGTATTTACATCACGCTCACCATTCTTCATTTGCTTGCCAACTTAAAATGCCTTTGGGCTGAAACGTGCCATAGTCCTTCATCCTGACCTAGAATAGACAAGCAAGAGCTCACAAATATTGGTTGTGGAAAGTTGGGCCAAAGATAGTGGATATTCAATGAGAACAATGGAACTGAAGACATTATTCAGCCTCTGGAGGAAATTAACCTTGGGTCTATGGCTCTGGAGATGCGGGGTTTAGGCTTATGTTTGGATAAGGGCTTCCTGACATGTGAGCTGTTCTCTGTAGAGATGCACCGATCCAACTTTTTCTGTTCCAATACTGATGCTGATACTTTGGCTTTAAGTATCTGCTGATAGTCAATATCAACTGATATTAGGGCAGAGACTGCCTTTAAACACATGGCATATGGTAAAAAAAAATATCCAAATGTGTTTTGTAACTGTTTATCGTTTTAAGTAACTATAGAACAACTTGGAAAAATATTACAAGGTGTTTGGGCCAACCTTGTCTAGTATATCATCTTATGTGTGTATAAAATTTATAGACAAAAATAAGATATTGACTGAACCAATATCGACTGATCCGGTATCTGATCCCTCAAAATTTTCAATATTGGTGCCTATATCCAATACCAATATCGTATAGGTGCATCCCTAGTTCAACCCAGTAACAAGACATGAACAGAAAGTGGTCTCTAACAGTGAAGAAGAGTCATCTCACAGTGAGGAAGATAATCATAGAGCTGCAGATGAAGGTGTGCACAAGAACTCTACCTTCTGGTCAGCAAAAAAACCCAAAAAACCTTTAGATGTGTGTCACTTCACATGTGAGCTATCTATGTGTGCGGATGTTTCACCTCCAAGAGGAGCTAATGGAGCCCTTCGGGCTGGCCACAAAAGAGATCAAAAACTATTTAAAAAATCTTTTATCTCTGTTTTTTTTTATGTATTTGTTGGATGTTTGATGTTCTTACCGTGACAATTACAAGTGTATTTGTTTTAAATTAAATTGCATTTACTTTTACTTTTTTTTTTTTTTTTACCAGACTTGTTAAATACAAATAGAAAAACAATGAAATTCATGTCTAAATCATTATTAATAGATTTAGTGAGTTAACAAAAGATTAATACATGCAATCGCTTTTGGAGGTATAGGCCCCTGTATTGGTTTGGTACATGGTTTTAGGCAAGGAACAAAAACAACAGGGGGATATAATAAGTAGTAGATTTTTCTGTCAAATAATTTTTACTTGTCACGGAATGTAGAACAGTATGTTTAGCCTCCTCTGTTTTCTTACCTCACTTGCTCTCATTTTGTCTCCATCCCATAATGAATGCTATGGTAATTCAAAACAGACTGAGCAACGTGACACACTTTCTGGTAATTTTTGCACTTTGTCTTATGGGCGGCTGTATGACTTCAGTTCATCATGACTTAAAATGCGATATAATCAATCCAAGACACAAATTTGGCCAAAATAAAATGCTATTCTCTGAGGTAATGGTAAAGTTGAGCAGAAATCTTGCTTTCAAGTCATTAAGGCGCAATCTTGCCAGAGCCTGTAACATGTAACTGTAAATAATGATCCGTCAACACTGGCTTTAATGTTGCGCAATTATGGCCCCCCATTTAAAGAGTTGTTTTTGTCCTGCTGCAGCTCTCCAGCTGGTTCACAGGGGAAACAGTGGTAAGTAACGTTTGTGATACCACTGAGAGGAATAATTGTATATGTCAGTAGCAATATAAAATGCTGGTCTTGTTGTCCAACCAAATGCATGACCAAACGGTTTCTTTATTTTCTTTTTTAAAAAGTCTGGAGCAGGTTTTACTTCTCAAACTAAATTTATGTCTAAAACCTGTTTAACAGATTATAGATATTGTGTGATATTGTGCAAAGACATGACTATTCAAATAGAGCACAGCAATGTAATGAAAAACTCATAGGATCCAGATACGAACCATGTGAACTTTCAGTCTGACAGTTAAAACAAAGTCATAGTTGTAATTATGTATTAGTGGTTGGTTGTTTATGTTGTTCACAAGACTTCAACAGGATCAGGAAATACCACACTGTGAACAAAAACATGCAAATTGCCAACCAAAAGTAAAGTGGGTGAGAATCTGAGAAGGGATAGTGAACAAAAGCTTCAAAAAGTCAGACATAGGCTGTTTTTAACACTAATGGGCTGACCACAGAGCCAAACTTCTACACATCAAATAAGTGACATGCATGCAAGCGTGTCCACATGTGGGCTCCCATTGGAGCATGTTTATATGTGTGTGTATGGCTTGGACCAGGAAACTGTGGCAAAGGAAAAAAAACTCTACTTTAGTACTGTGCAGCCTATGTGAGTGGACCACTGACCACAAAATGACCGCAGAATTGCACACTGAAACCAGAGAGGTTTGAGCTTACCATGCCACCATATAGAGAGTGTAGGTGGGAAAGAATGGGCTTATCTGGAAGTAGTATGGACTTTTATACTCACTCATTCCCAAACAAATCCATGTTGGTGCTTTCTGTACTATTGTTTAAGTAAGGATTAAACAAGGACCCTGCATGATGCCATTTAAATGCACAATGTGGAGTCTTAACCCTGTCATTTCAAAATAAAAGCCCATGAACACAGCCTTTTCATTTAACTTCAGATTTGACTCCAACACAAACAAAGCTGGGATAGATGTGTTACAGGTCCTCTGCTCTCCCATCGAGCTCCTAGTGCATACAGTGCAGGAACCAATAACATCAGCATAACCCAAAGTCCTTTTTTGAATATCTTGAAATACAAAACAATATACTTATATGGGTCAAAGCTTAACAGATGTAAGTTAGGTCAAAATAATATAAGAAAGTGATTGAGAGGTGAGGATATGAGGTTCCCAGAATATAGATGCAGCAGCCTGATGAAATGGGGTGGAGGGGTGTATGGGGTAAATCAGAAGCAGATGTTGCTGAATCTCTTGTATTGTTCCCAACACAAACCAGCTGACCGGTCTCAACGTATCCATCAAAATAAACATTACTCTACATGGCCACGAGCACTGTTAGTCATTAGATCAGACGTAGACCCAATGCACTTATCAAGAGTATTGCCATAAGGTGCACTCAGGCCTGTATGATGACGAGGGTAGTTTGTAACAGATAAACATTACTAACTTGAGTTAACCTATGGGCAGGTTGTTCTTGAATAACATGTTGTGATCTTAAATATGGAACACCATAGACTGAATAAATGTCTAACATGTACTTCTATCTTTCTCTTTTTAAACCATATAACTTTTCTGTCTTTTTGTCTGGTTAAATTTAGCCAAACTATTTACCCATTATCTGGAACTTTTGTGCATTAACCATTTTAAAGTTTAATAGAAAGTCAGCCAACACTCCATATTAACCTGCACTTTTTATCCTTGCTTTGTTGTACAAGTATCTAACAATTCCCAAATCTCCCTAGCTAAACATCACATATTTTCCATGTTTATTTGTTTTCCGCACACAGCTACAGCCAAACCTGGACGCACCAAACACAAGGCCCACACATTTTGAAACAATTACTGCTGGCTTTTGCAGATGCATCACGCTTTTCTTTGCTCACACTGAATTCACTGGCACTATTTAAGGTAATTATCAATTCTCAAACAACATTGCACTTCAAAGCATCCCAAGATGAATTTCCCTTTGCCAATGGCAGGGTACTCTGTGATGTCCTTATGGAAAGTTACAGGGCAAGGTGTGACCCAGGAGTTTGTGGAAAGCGGTCTTATGAAGTTCTATTTGTTTAGATCAAATTATTCTTCCAACAAAGGAATTTTGGATGTTTGTCATTGTTGGATTGTTGGAGCGATACAAATGTTAGGGGTGCTAGCTTTTTCAGTTCCAATACCAATTTCAATACTAGCTTTAAGTATCTGCCGATACCCAGTATCAACCAATACCAGTGCAGAGACTGAAAACACAAATAAAATAAGACAAAATGGATTCAAATGTATTATGCAGCTGTTATTTATCTCTCCAGTAACTACAGAACAACTTTGTATAAATGCAAATTCTGACATTTTGAGACTTTCTAGGCTAACTATGGCCAGTAAATAGTCTTATTGCATCAATTTCCAACCAGGGTATTGGCTGAACTGATATTTGGAAGCTGATATCCGACCACATTTTTCAGTCTTGGCGCTGATATCTGATACCAGTATTGAATAGGTTCATCCCTAATGTAATGCTATATATTACCATAATCCTACAGCTGTGCATCAATGTAAAAAAAAATATGTTTTTGAAAACTTTAAGTAAACCAGTTCCCCTGCAGCACTGGGAGAGCCGATTGGTTTTCTACCTCAAAACTTGCTGGTGAATGTAGATTAGAATGTAGTTATAATTGGATTGGATTGAATAATTGCTTTTATTCCACAAGATGTATTTTATTGTAGTAGCCAGTAGATTGTTGGTCAATCTACTTGTTCACTGCAGAGAGTCATTATAATGTGAATTCACAAATGTAGTAACAAATGTGAAGTGAGGATACCATAAATAAAAATAAAACACCACTTGGGATAAAAAAAAAAAAAAAAAACACTAGAGATAGGCCGATATATCAGTTGGCCGATATATCGGTCTTCTATTTGCAATTTTTAGTATATCAGATATCGGCTTTAAATCTCCAGCAGAGGCCGATATTTTATTTGGGCCCACCAGCTGCCTAAAGAGTACATATAAAAGTTTATTTGAACACTTAACTGTGACGAGAACACTGCACAAAACATGACTACACTGCTCCCTTAAAGGTTTATGGTAAAAAGGGCTGTGGGTCTGTTTGTAAGAAATTTAAATTACAGAATTTGGGGAAAATAATCAAAATCAGCCCTACATACTGGCCCAAAAATATCGGCAGATCTTATTGGCCATTGGTTTCTCTGTATTCCAAACAATCGGTATCGGCATCACTCATGAAAAACCCCATATTGGTCGATCTCTAAAAAACACCACTCAAATCACTGTTCTCCTATTTTAACAATTAGGTATAATTAATAATTTAAGTCATTGATTGCCTACTACTGAGGGTTTAACGACTCAATATGTAGTAGCTCCTTAATAATTGTATTTGTTGTTGTGTTAGCTTTCTTTGAATGTTTCAGTTCTGTTTTGCACATACTGTTTATCCAGTGGGAACGAAAAAAGGAAAATCTACTGCCATATAGTAAAACCTACTTTTTGGCCATACATTTTACAACATGTATTATATAACTTGGATGCCAAAAGTCTGTGAAATAACAAATACAGTCTGCTGCAAAGGCCCTTGAAAGATTATAATCGGCGCTCGCCCACAGAGGACATACATTTGAAGGAGACACACAGGTTTAAGTTAGGGATGAGTGCAGTTAACCACAATCTACTGCTAAGCTCACAATAACACATATCTGACAGGGCTAATGCAGGAAACATAATACAGGCACTGTATATGGTTTGCAGATGGAGGGGTAAAGACAGTTAGGATTACAGTAAACTACACACATCTGGCTTCAGTGATAAACTTCAGTCGTGTATTCTCCACATAGGCCACAATGGTACAAAGATATAGGAAAAATAATGCAAATAACAGAAGAGCTGGAGAGGAAACTGGAGAAGGTGAAGCAATTGTAAAGTCCATAAGATGTTCAGAGTGCAAAAATGAAACAATACTTTTGCTGTATAGTTTGGCTAAAATTTTACCATTCCAATAAACATGAAATAGACTAATTACTGTTGATCATCCTCTTGTGCTTTCCATCAATGATAATACAGTGATGTCAAATTCAATACAAATGCCTGTAGTATGTTTTGCTTGAATTTCTGGAATTAGAAAGGAAGCTGTGTGTCTGTTAGTCATGCTTCTGTCTATTGTCCTACTATCCATGTTTCCTATCATCTGTAGTTATCTGTCAGAGCACTTGTACAAACAGCACCCCTGCCAACAGCCAAGGGCACACACCAGATTGTATGTATAGGTGGCTAATGTAAAAATATCAACATTATATAATAAACTTATTGTTATATTTAGAAGTGTTTTTAGGATACATTACTAACATTACATAACTCCTAACAACAACAACTGATGATGTTTTGATAACTGAGGTAGTGTCACCAAAAGGAGACATCCTTTAAAACTACTAATATTAAAAAAAAAACGATTGGTTCTGAACTCACAACTTAAAGTATTTGACAGCATTAGAGACCAAATCAGTGTTCTAGTTGACACCAGAACAAATTTAAAGGAACAACCAAAGTGGTTCCAAGGCAGCCATTTCAATATGAAACTCGCATGTATGCGTTGTGTTCCTGTTTGAGACACTAAGCTGTATTCAAAAGTACATTGAGTGAGAGCTGCTCTGTTGATGCTTTTCTCAGCTTTATGCCAATACAAACAGCCCCTGGATTTAGACCTGGAGAGCCCATATCCTGCTTTACCGGCCTGAGAGGGGTTCTGTGTATTTTAAATCTGAATGTTTTGGAGTTTGTGCACGTATCCATTCTACTCTACTGTCCCTGATGAGACAGACGGAAACACAACAAGAAGAAACAACCACAAACACAGAAAATCAGAAATTATATCACCATGTTTTGCAGAACAATCGGGTGCAAAGGTTCAGCTCGGGTTAACCGTCTCATGGTGATGACATCATAACACTATTTCTGTGCGATGGGTTTTAAAATGAATGGTGTCAAAATCTCTGTACAGTAACATACACACACAGTAAACATCCTGTGGCATGAGCGTCACCCCTGCTCCGACCCCAAAAGGACACTGGGGCTCCTGTTTAGGCCATATGCAGCTGATCATTATATAATATGTTGAATAGAGAGTTATGTGTTGCAGCAAATACGGCATGTTCCTCAATTATGTTAAATAATAAGCAGAACAACACAGTGTCTCACATGGGCCCAAGAATGTAGCCTGCCACCATGTTGTCTAACCAACAGTCACAGCTATGGAGGCTTTAGCTTAACTGTGACCAGTGTAAGTTTGACTCTGCTGGCACATGCATTTCATTCCAATATTACATCATATATTTGTATTATGTATTTCAAAAAACATACAACTTTACAACTTTATTTTAACCAATATTATATCAGGGAAGCTTTTGATAGGCAAGATAAATAAGCAGTGGTGGAAAAAATACTCAATTTAGTTGCTCAAGTAAAAGTACAGATACTGGAGTAAAAAATACTCAAGTAAACGTAAAATTATCACATGGAAACATCTACTTAAGTAAAAGTATTAAAGTAGCTGTTTAAAAGTGTACTTAAAGAGTAAAAAGTAAAAAGTTTTTTCAGATTTTGAGTTCTTATAAAGCTTCAAATGTAGTGATTTGATACAGATTTATGCTGAATTTTGTTCAACAGAAACGACTGAATAAATAGTTTTTTCTAGCTGTTTTTACTTGTATATTTTTGTTTGCTCAAATTGTGAATTTAAAAATAAACCCTCAGCCTTTTCAGCAGGTTTCAGACAACCATAAAAAATATTTTACTTTTACTTACAGTCCAGTTCAAAAATGTAGTGGTGTAGAAATTGCAGATACCTGCTCTCAAATGTCGTGAAGTAAAAAGTAAAAAGTATCCACTTAAAAATGTACCCAAGTAAAGTACAGATACCTAAAATGTATACTTAAGTACAGTACTTTACTACTTTTACTTTCTTACGTTCCACCACTACTTTGCACACAAGAAACTTCAGGCAGGACCAGACTGAGTCAATGCCAGGTCTATGGGCACATCCGGGCACAAAAAAAAACAAACGCTTGCAGCCTTATCCCGTCATAGGGATAAGACTGCAAGCGTTTGTTTTTTTTCTTTAATAAAGTACAAACAGGCATTTTAATTTTAGACTATTATCCAGAACAAGAAGAGTGTGTTTAATATGATCCAACTTAAGTGATGATGTAAATCATCAATGTTGATGGAGTGGTGTGTTTATGTTTAAAGCCACTTGAACTTGGAAATTGAAGGCACCACTGGAACTAAAATGAGACATCTCTCGATAGACATATAGTTTTCCGCTGCAACCAGACCCTGATACCACACCTCTGCCCTGTTGCCCCCAGAATAGGCTTTGCTCTATCCATAACTTATTTGACATCTTTATTTATCAAAACATAAATCTGAGACATGTGACCCACACATTTCTAACAAAGATTATAAATGCAGATTATGTTAAAGGTCGTGGTGGTGGTGGTAGTGGTAGTAGTACTGACAAAATACTCAAACATTTACCATGAAGAAAAACAACTGTACCAAGCCACAAGCCTTTTAAATGGTAATCAATTTGGCAATGCAAATTTGTACCAGTGGTAGAAGAAGTATTCAATTTTGTTACCTAAGTAAAATACCAGAGCAAAAAATACTAAAGTAAAAGTAAAAGTATCACATGGAAAAATCTAAAAAGTTAAAGTATTATAGTACCTGTTTAAAAGTGTACTTAGAGAGTAAAAAGTTTAAGTATTTATCTTTTTTTCAGATTTTGAGATCTTATAAAGCTTCAGATGAAGTGATTTTGATAAAGATTTGTGCTGAATTTTGTTCAGCAGAGACAACTGAATCAACAGTTTTTCCTAGCAGTTTTTATTTTCGTACATTTTTGTTTGCTCAAATTACGAACATGTTAAAAATAAACCCTCAGACTTTTCAGCAGGTCTCAGACAACTATAAAAAATACTTTTACTTTTCAGTCCAGTTCAAAAATGTAGTGGAGTAGAAAGTACAGATAGCTGCTCTCAAATGTAGTGAAGTAAAAGTAAAAAGTATCCACTTAAAAATGTACTTAAGTAAAGTACAGATACCCAAAATGTATACTTAAGTACATTACTTAACTGCTTTTACTTTTTTATGTTCCACCACTGTAAATAAGGGGGCACTATATACTTTTTATTTATTTAAATTTAAAAAACTCCAACAGCCAGGAGATTACGAAATCAATGTGTAAAACAGTAGGTAACACTGCTTTGTTGCATTATCAAACCACTGGTAAATTCAGAAACAGTGTAAAGTGCATTAAATAAAATTAAGAGAGAAAAAAAAACATTTTAATCATGAATTTGTTTTTTCAAATCCCTCAGAAAAAAATTGTTTTGTGTTCTTTTTATGTTTTTTGCACTCAATCCCAACTTAGCCAGCCTCTGTAAACAAACTTGGGCCCTGAGCATAGTAAGTTTTTCTGCAGGTTTAGTGGAAATGTCTCTCCCTGCTGAGCATCAAAGCTACGTTTGAGGTTGGATGTTTTTAAGGAACATAAAATCCAGCTGGAGAAGTGAGCGCTCCTGCCCTCTCGGCCTCCCTCAGAGTGGCCCTCACTGCACAAGCCATTTCTTTCACTTTAAATCTTCCACCATTCAGACTGACAAAGTGTGACTGTATTTGAAGTGGTTTAAGAGTTGTTGAAGATTGATTGGTTTCCTGTTAGCTCATGACTGATGCTGATCACCTTTGTGCCGCTTAAACTGTCATGAGAACTGACTGTATACAAACTACAGGTGATAAATCAAATACCAGACTAAAATAAACAAATAATCGTTTTTGAAAAGTATGTCATTTTTTTACTCAGTGGTGCAAGGTCATTTTTCTGGTTTTCAACCTGCTTGTCTCCATGGAGATGTTATGGGATGTTTCACGAATGTTTCACAGTATGAATTAAACTAAACTAGATTTCATTTCAGGTGGTTTTAGTAAAAAAAACGCATGAAAATATGTATTCTTAATGTGACTATATGTCACCGCTCCACAGGTCTCACCTGTAACTTGGTCTGTGGTCCCAACTGCTCCTCTCCAGTGGAGACAGAAAAGCTTAAATCTGTACTGCAGAGCATTCTGGGAAACCAATAACATCTTCAGACAAACAGTTTGTAGTTTTAATTTTTAACAAGATCAGAGAGAAAGAACCAATACTAAGTAAAACATATGCAATGAGTTATTGAGTTATGGTATTTGTTATTGCAAATAATGGACAATTTAGATTACCCTTTCATAAGCCTAGTACTTTCCAAAACATGTTACTGAACTTATGCAATAGATTCAATAGAAAGGAGTGAAAGCAAAAACAGGAGGAACTGCACTGTCTCTGTGACAAAGCAGAAACATTTTTTGCTTTTTCTTTCTTTGGTCTTGTAAAGATTTATGGTGTGTACTCTGTATTATCAATGATCATTTATTATAATCCTTATCCAGCACATGGCCCAGATTGAGTGAAAGTGTGCGAAGACTAGAGGATCTAAAGCTATGTTCTGATGATGTCAGGATAACTACAGTCACATGTTTATGCCCTTCCTAATGATGCCCTGGATCTCCAACACACAGTGATGACGCCACATTAAGATTCACATCTGGTAACTGTCTGTCCTGTTGCCATTTTAAAGTATATGGACATCCAATCTATGCTTATGATTTCACCACTTTGCCTCACTAATAATAGGTGTAATACAAAGAAGGTGTCCATCAATCCAGGCATGTTCATTTTAGAATATGCCCATGCCAAGAGAGATGAATGACTTGCAGAGTCAACCTTTTTCTTCGGAGAAAGAACATTGCAGAACACGTAACTATTCAATTGGAGACTTTGTCAGGCAGTGTTTTCATTTGACAGAATTAATAAATTACATTTCTGCCTTTTGAAACTGAATGTAAAAGTGAACATAGTAACTTATCTTACCAACTGTTATAGTTTCCATGATGCCAGTTTCATATAATGGTGTCCAAGATCTAATGCCACCTTCTAAAAACATCACTCCCTGCAGTCCCCATAGCCTTATCTGGGACACCATACTGGACCAGTTAAATGTAATGGGCCATCACTCTGTTGCATTAATGAGGTAAGAGGACTAAGTGTTGCTGTCTTCACCTCCTGCCTCCTCTTTTCGGGTCAACTGTGTGATAAAACACTGGTGAGTTGGTCGGGCCAGATGATCTCATGTGTTGTTCTTCTTGAATTTTTTCTTTCCTCCTATCTCCTCACAGACCGAAAGGCTTAACAATTGTCTTGTATTTCTCAGCAGCGAGGTCCCAGTGGAAGTGTCAGCCAGTCAAAAGTTAAGCAGTGTGAAGGATGAGAAGGCTTTTGTTGGAGATATACTCAACCCAGAACGGGCTAATCGCACAGAAACACAGGCACATAAAATAAACACACCTGTGTCCTGAACCAATGCCAGGGCTCTATCAGGATGTTACTCTCACTGCTGGTTCCCATTGTCCAATCATTTACCCCAGTTTTGGTCGAGTGAAAATCCAAATTCAACTCCAAATTTCCACAATTTAAAATAACTTAAAGTCAGCTGTGTGGAGTCAAGTTCATATTAAAACAATTATTATGTTTCTTTTCTTTCTTGAGCTTTCCTGGGAGGATTCCAAGTGAGGAATACCAGGAAACTGTACAACAAAAATAAAAGTACCGCTATTTCAAAATGTACTTCTCAACAGAAATTACAGCTAAGTTAATTCAGTATATTCAGTATATCCTAATATGATCACAAATACTGTACAAAACCTATGACATGGTGCTCATAAACCATGGAAGTATGGAAGATGATCATATTGGTTTCAATGGGTCATGCTCATTGGCGCATGATGCCAAATTAGTTTTTTTCCAGCATTTTCTTCCTCCTACCTAACGCTGCCTACCATGTGATGACAGTTCACATAGATCCTACACATATCACATAGTTTAATTGTAAAGAAAATAAAGCTATGTAGATTCTTTTTTTAAGGTGGTAAAAACAGATATTGGTTAAAATAAAAAAAATAATAATTCTTTTTCATATTGGTGATTGTTTGCAGTCAGTCATAGTTGCAGACTCTACTAAATAACCCCTGTAAGTCATATATGATATTCTATAGATATCAGCAGTATTTTGGTGTGAGAAAATATCCTGTACTGTCAGTCACAGCGGGGCCACATCTGCTCTTCATTTACTAAACACTCATCTTCTATCTCTATATCATCTACACAGCGGGCACACACAGACCAGGTCTATGTATTTTAGCTTTCTCTCCATGGGGGTTCAGTAACCTAAGCCCGTCATGTAATATTGCCTTTGGGTCAATGGTGAATGTAAAAATGAAGAGAAGCCATAAACACAAGATAAGACTGGGCCGTGGGGAGCGTCGAGGTCCTGGACACGGTTTGGGATGAGGTCAGGATCATTTGTGATGGGACACCGGATCCAGCTGGAGGTCAGAGGGCACTGGGTCAATATCCTTCAGGCTGACAGTTGTGTGGTGGAGGCTGTTTTTTTGTGTCTTTAAGCCGGAACCTAACTTATCAGTTTAAGATCGTCCAGGCCAGATACGTACTCAAAAATTGTGGTCAAGTAAAGCTGGGCTTACACTGTGCAATTTTTGGGCAGATTTTGACATGAATTTTAGTCGCACATCAGTTCAAAAACGGAAGGAATTTCGACTTGTGCGTGTGTCTATGTCGCGCTGTGTACAGGGGGTTACAAGCTGTGGTTACCTGCTCAAGATGAGTGCACGACTGGTGATCGTGAGTCATAGGGTCCAAGAAATGCTGTAGCCGATAGAAAGCTGAACGTGCACGGTATAATACAGCTGCAGGCGGATGTAAACACAGCCCCAGTGGGCTGAAAGCGCCGAGGTGAACTGGGCTTAAGCGAGCACCTCACTCATGAGATTCAATCGCGCAGTGAGTTTGGGAAAATTTTTGAACATCTTAAACAAAATCACACAGTGTAAGCCAAACTTAAAAATACTGTGCTATAATCCAAACATATATATTCTTAACTGTAATTGTTGAGTGTAACATAGATATACAAGAACAGTAATACTAGTACTGCTACCATGCTACTTCTCTGCTGCTCCTTTTTGTTTTGTTTTTTATTACTACCACTTTGTGACTGCTGGTGATGTACAACTATTTGTCGCAGTTTAGTTTTTATGCATTTAATTAGTTACACTGCAGTCATCACAGTAAATTGTCTGTCCTCTAGACTGCATATTGGCTATATAATTTCCATTGTGCCAGAGGCCCTTGCTGTTTCAGCCCCCTTTATTTTTTCATGCTTGGGACTGGCACAATTTTAAACCCAGAGCCACATGACTCAATGTCTGCAGCAACTTCCATTAACATGAAACAGTTCTCTCTCTCTCTTTTTTAAGTAGAACTTAAAGCTAACCATACAGCCAAAATGTAAGTGAACACCTGTTTTTTGTGTACGTAACCTAAAATGACTTGGCCTTAAGCTATGTCCCTAATGACAGAAACATTTAACAAGGGAACACCATCATCATCTCCACAAATTAATAAATGAACAAGCCATGGGGACTAATCCTTCAGTGCACATGAATCAAGCCAAATAGCACTTGTAATAACACAGGGATCACACACACAGGTAAAGTGCTGGTTTAAAATAATACCAGTTGCATAACACAATACACGCACTGATATGTGGTAAATGGTGCTTTCTTTATTAGGTCACACTGGCAAAAAATCAGATCAAAATCTCAAGTAGTCTTCCCTTTATGAAAGTGGACCACTCCCAAACTCTGGGTTCCTGAGCACAAGATATGCTTCAATAAATCATGACCAATGGAAAAGTCTCCACACAGGCTTGTAGTATTTTTATTATCTTTTGGATATCCTTCTGTAGGCCTAAGATGGTCAACTGCAATAAGTTGACCAGGGGTTCTTTTTGTTTTGCATGTCCATAAATGATTTGTCCTTTTGAAGGGGACAATAGTAAAGGGCATATAGATTATACAATCTACACAATTTAATTGGACATGACTGTAAGATGTATGAAATAGTGGTTAATTAAGTGGGGAAAAACATTCAACAAATTGTCAGATACAGTTATTCTCTGAATGTGTCTCAGTACCCCTGGCCATCTCTCATAATCACTATAGTAGCTATTTGGATTGACTACATGTAGTCTTTTTGGACTATGAAAAGAAATAGCCTACATTGTGAGATGTATGAAGGATCCCACAGAATAGAAATGAGGACACCACATGCATATTCCATGTTTTTGAAAGGGACTAAAACAAGTCCCGCTTTGAAGAAGCTCTTTTGGGGTTCGCAGCTAAGATGAAGGGGAAGAGGAAGCTGTCCCAGTGTGCATTTGCTTTTTGAAGGTTTGTTTAGAAAGACAATTTGACATCTCTTTGGTGCACTTGGCAATGGGACAAGTTTGGAGCCCTGAGGAACCACAACAACTACCCCTTGATCATTTACTGCCACCCACTGCACTCAGATCAGTTACTTTGCTCCCAGCTCAGCCTCCCTGTAGCCAGATAGGAGCTCTTTCTCCCTGGTAGACTTCAGCTGTACACTTAGGTCCAAGCTAAACACATAACAAAGCACATACACACAGCTAGCATGCATTGCTGGCTACTGATCACAGGACATTAGCGCTGGGGCTAACACAAACTTTTTAGAGTGTTGATTTGAGGCCATCCATCTATAACAGTTGCATAAGATTTGGCTCAGATCACTACCACAACACCACCCGCAATTCTTACAAAAAACATTGGCATCTTTCTGGGCTTTGATCAGTCTTGGCTCACACTGATCATGACGTACTAATGACTAAACAACAGAAACACGCACTAACGACCATTACTCACTATTTCATAATGGTTGCCAAGTTTTATTTGTGCTTTTGTACTGTATAAAGGGATAAGGAGGTTAAAACTACTGCACAATTTCTATTAATAAATTGACATAAAAAAACAAGTAATCAGATTAAGTAAGGTAAGGTTATTGTAAGGTTACTGAGAGATAAGATTGCATTTACCATCTCAGACTACCCTTGTGCAACCCCTGTAGTGTAGATGACTTGAGTTCTTGGAAGAGAGGACAGTGACCAGGAAGTACAGGGTTAAAAAAAGAAACTCAGACTTGAGAGATCCTGTTTGCTGTAAATTGTCCCGCTGGATCAAGAAGGAACATTTTCAGGAATATGTGTTCATTCATTTTATACATCATTAATCATGATTACAGTGAGTCAGTCTGCTCAGTGGTATGTGAGTCACACCACCCAAAGCAGGCGCATAAAACATTACATTTGAAGTAAAGAATATCATACCTGATGATAAACTAATCCAAATAATCTGGACTATTACATAGTGTTTTACAATACAATTATGACAGTAAAGCAAATCAAATGCATTTGAGAACAGACTCACAAATAGTCCTGTGCAAGCCACATAATTATGTCAGTGTTAGAATGTAATGTGTTTATATCATAACTAAGGAAGAGTTGTGAACTAAATACTATGAAAGTGTTTTGTGCTCCAGACACAACACAGTTGACTGGGGTGAGGTAAACGTTTGTTAGCAAATTCTTTGCTTTGTTCAAAAATAATAACAATAATAAATTTTACTTTTAGTCAAAGTAAAATCATCAGTTTGGTCTACCTGATCTCCACCTCAGTTGCACCATCAGCCTGTGGGCCAGGGAGAGATATCAAACTCATATTAAGAATGACTCTTGCCAGGGTCAGCGTACAACAGTTTATCAATTCAATTTATCAATTTGAAACTCTCTTGGCTGAAATGTATTTAATGTATCTATTATTTCCAGTTTCTTTGAAGCAGCGTGACCGGATGTTTGGATGCCATGGAGGGTCACTCTCTGACGTCACTGACCATCTCTGTGGTGACAGACAGGAAGTCCTGTTTACCTGGACGCCTCTGAGGTCAGAGGGTTAAGACTGGGTCATGACCTCTGGCTCATCTCTCTGTCCTCTCCAGCTGTGCCAGATTAGCTCCGGTGCCACTACTGCCTTTTGCTACTGAAACTCCTGCAGCTTTTTCTGAGTGGCATTTCCCTTTAGCATTGTCTTTGAGGCATTGAAGTCAGTTTGTATGGATGGTGCACATAGACTGTGGATGTGTCCTGCTGCTGCGTCCCTGGAAGAGAGGAGCAGTCTGGAGTTGTCAGTCAGTTGCTCTCAGCAGGGGTCCAAGTGCACAAACATGTTCAACACATCAGCCCACACCTGCTTTCAGTTTGAGAGGGCAGAGATCAGGCAAAGATGGATGGTTATCACGGGTCATACATGAGGCAGGAGTATAGAGTGTGTCTGAACTGTAGCTCAAAGCACCTCACAGCAGGTCTCGGCCTCAGCAGCCAGTTGATGGACACTGCTCATTTAGGTTGGTCCCAGTTGGAGATTATTGCTGAAACTTTGCTATCACCGACTGATAAGAAGTTCTCCAGAGAGGGCGATGGATAGCTGCATTGAGCACAGCCTTGGTCATTAAACTAGTGGTTAAAATTTCTCACAGTTTCCCCATTGTGGGACAAAAAAGGCTTTCTTATCTGAAATAATGAAGGCAATAGTGATGCCACACAGAGGCTTAAAAACCCATAAGCAGCAAAGTGCACTGATTCTCACCAAAGTAGTGGATTAAACTCTCTTGCGTTCATATCACAGTGCCCTCCATTATTCATTTAAAAGTTCCCTCTGAGTACGGTACATACTATTATTAACCAATTGTTAAGAGTGATCACTGCAATTACTAAATTACTAATACAATTACACAACCAACTTAATATTGGGGGCCAAATGCTAAAGGCATCCAACCATAAGGGAGTTAAGGTGAAAGTATTCTATACCTTGTTTTAGCACAATTCACTGTCTTTACCTACTGACTGAAATATTGTATAATAATAAAATAATAATAATACTCCACCTTTACGAATGACATTTTCAGTTACATTTTTCACCTTGCCATTGTTGGGGACCTGTAAGTCAAGTCCAATATGAAAACTAAATATCTTCTTGCCCTGATTAGATGAGATATTTGCGTGACAGTGGCGTGTGGTGCCTTGCTGACTGCTCGAGTGTTTCTTTGACAAAGTTATTTCTGAGCCTTGATACAGGAAACACACTCACACACAGTTCTGTAAATAGCTAGAGACAAGGATGGCCTTTCAGAAGATGAGTGAGAAGTCAGACAGATGAAGTTTCACTGGATGGAGCCAAGACAGGACTCTATGGGGTGAGGAAAATGACTTGATAATGCGTATAGAGTATAGAGGATGGAAATACCGGCATTATGGATTATTATGGTGATTGCAGTATGTCAAATTGTTATGTAACTGAAAAGACAAACAAAGACAGAACACATTACGTATATACTTCGAAACAGACATTTTGTTTCTTAACAACAAATACAAATGAGAAAAAAAATGTAATAAAGATTGTTTTGAATAGTTTGACCTGCTCTTTTGTCCAAACTAACACCATAAATTGTTTGGTAGTTTATCTGTAAAACAAGTGAAGAGTATACAATACCAGTCCTGGGTCTGCGCTAACAACGGTAAGGATCCTTTTTATATCAATGGACTATAGTAAAAGCCAAAGTTAAATCTAGATTAGATTTAACTTTGGTTCAGAACTTTGGATCAGACCTGGACAACTGAGAGATTACACAGACATCAATGGACTATCACAATAACCCTGGCAAAAAAAAATCTACAAAGAGATACAATTCTGAGAACAAGCAATACTAAAGTTAGAAGACACTCTAATAAAAATGTCCACCTCAAAACCACACCAATTCTTATACACTATTTATTTTGGAATGTGCTATTTAATATGTCCCAGCTCTTTCAAATAAAACAAGTCTAGTACATTGCGCAATACCTTTATTTTCCTTTCTTTGCTATCCACCATCACAACCGTTTTACTATATCATTACCCAGATCTCTCATTGAGTCCATTAGCTGTGTCTAGTGAGCAGTACAAAACTAATTCCTGTCTATTTTTGCCAGAAATGCAAAACCATTATTCCTCATTGCTCTTTTTTTTATGTTTAGTTCTGTCAGTAGACAGGACCTGGGCCCGACTGGTCCCATGGCTCTTATCAGCCGACATCCAACTACATCCTATACCTAAAATAGCAGCCTACACCAATTCCTATTCTCACTGTTAAAATCCTGCCTGGAAGTGTTCAAGGTACTGGGGAAGTTATACCTGGACTAACATTTAAATGTGGCTCACTGAGTAAGAAAGCACGTATGACAGCTTAAATGGTTCACTTCAGTTGGTTGACATGGTCAGGTCAGTATAATTTAGGGTGCGTTCACATTAGTCCTGATATAGTCTTGATTTGGTATTGTTCTAGTGCTAGTCATCTCCATGGGAACTTTAGCAGCATAATATATGTATGTAATGTATAATACCTTATCTTTCTCCACACTGAACTGTGCATACTGTCATTGTGTCATTCGGCAGGACACTTCACCCTATACCAATATACGAATGTGGCTGATGTGACTGATGGTCAGAGAAATTTTTTTTTGTTTGTTTTGTTATGGTAATATTTACTAAAGCAGGACCAAGACATTGCATGACTTACTGAGCAACTCTAAATGATGACATACCATCACATCATCACCCCAATAAAGTTGCAGTGACCTAGAGTATTACATCACCACTGTAAGAATACTATGACCGGTTTCTATAGGCCTCGGGGGCAGCCTTGTATTCCAAATATACTCCATATATGTTAAAGAGCAGAGGTTACTGTGAGCAGGGGTGAGGCTGCCAAAGTATTCACTACCACTCAAAATAAATATGAAGTGTAGCAGGAAGCCATCAACTTACCCTGCCACAATAAGAGCCTGCTACAAAATCCTGTACTGTATATATAGGAACAAAGCAGAGAAGGAAACTCACACCCCGAGGCATCCTCATCTGCATCATCATCACTTCCTGTTTTCATCTGTACAGGTATCACTACTGTACAAACAAGAATCACACACTACGCTACCAGGACGAGGAGGAAGACAAGCCACTGGGAACCTTTAAACAACGGGACATTTTTAGAAAGGTTCCTCTTGAGTGGGGAAACAAAGGGAGGAAGTGAGATGACGTCGCTCAGCAGGGAATCCAGGGGTCAGCGGTGGCACATCTGACACACCTATACGGGACAGTCCCAGGCAAGAAGACATTCACAGGCACCTTTATAAACATAGTCAAGGTCCTTTGTGCTTGTCTTAAAATAGAGACTTCCTGTATAATGATACTGGAGAAATAAGGACAGTTTACCATCTTAAAAGTTGTTTGAGTTTTTATTTAAGTTGATGCAATTGATGCATATTTGAGAAATTTCATTATAGGCTTGAGTGCTCAGAAAATGTTAGTGTTTTGAAAAATTCAGACTGTGGATCATATATGTAGGGTTAAATAATGGCACATATAAAATTTTCCAGTAATAAAATGTATGTAAATGAAAGTCAAATCTTGCTACTGTGAAATTCCACAATGAAGAGTTGCAGTTTTGGAAGTCAATGGACCTGTTTCTATTATTAAGCAGTTTTAGATCAATATTGTATCATATGTTAGATATATTCGGAATTGCATAACACTGCTGTAACTAGTTTTCTGTTTAAACGTGTAACTTTTAAATATTTTTTACTGACAACACATGCACGCCACATTGACATACTAGGTACCATTCTGATTACTGGAAGTATTTAGTAAACAACAGACAACTTCCTTTGCACCTAAACATAGCCCTGGTGTCTATAAAAAGACAACAATAGTGGACTGTAATTAAGTACAACTGGGAACATAAGGAGGGAATAAGAAGCCAGACGACACACATTAGTGAACTGTGAGGCAGCTTGTACGGAGCAGTGACATTATCCATGATTTTAGAAAGAAAATATATTTAACAAGCATAAAGGTAATTCTCTATATAACAAGCACATCCACCATACTGATACTGTAGATGCATTTGAGACTGATTGCAACATTTTTGTCATCTTCATTTGTTAGATAATTGACAACTTAAACTTCTTCACATTCAAAACATACACATCACAGGCTGGCCTAAATTGGTTGGCATTTGAATTTTGTTAACACTTAGCAATACAATTACTCAAACTCTAAAACCTGACCAATCTCAGCAGTATCACACAGTTGGATTTACATTTTTAGGTGACTAACTGAAATCTTGTGACAATGACAATTCAACGAATCTCAATCTTGGATTCATATTGCAATAGGCAAATCCACAGACTCAGTTACTGTCAGGCTTGCCTTTTTAAAAGATTTTGGCCTACATTTTATTTGACAGTGGGAATGGGGGAATATTTATGGTAGAATTTAGGAGAATTGTGCAAAAATGAGGCAAAGGATCAGGACGACCAGTTTGTGTGTAACATGAATAAAGACACATGAGTTAGATACAGAGAGGGACATCTGGAGCAGCTTAGGCCTGTTACACACTGTATGGATGTGAACCAGAGGGGGTACCACCATCAATCCTAACTCACACTCAGTTCTCTCGCTGTCATGGCACCTGGGGGAACATGTGATGCTGTTTACAGTGTAGGAAAGTAGGCAGCACCCTCAAATACTTAAAATAGAAAGGCCTTTTAAAACGCTGCATGCCGTTAAGCTAAAGACTAGATGGAGAAACTGCTATTGTCAACAGGAAGCAGTTAAACTGTTTAGTTGAATAATTCACATCGACTGCACTGTACAGGTTTAACCCTTTATTGTACTGGGTAGTTCAGGATGCTGTGGTGTGAATTTGATTATATTTACAGAACTGCATCTTATTTTTTTGTTGCCACAATTATATGAGCAAAATTACACTGGGGATAATCTTAAAACTAGAGGGAGCCCCAATACTGTTGGATTATATGACAATTAATCTTCAAATTCAAGTGATTAACAGCACAATTACGAAGCAAGTAATACTGGATTGATATAAGTGAATTCCATATATGGTACATATTTCTGTCTGTGGCACACAGGGCAAATTTGACCTTTGAGTAGCATTCAGTTGGTTGAAAGCCAGCTATATCCACATGTGGAAGGCCTCCTAATCCAATATGGACACTTACTGTAGATGTTTTGATATTATGATACAAGAGTGGAGTCAGGCAGGTTGTGTAAAATGTAATAACAGTTTTGAATGGAGAGGAGAGATAAGCATCAAAACGTATAACTTCACTTTGATGGAGGCTCAGGATTCATCTCTGTAACATATGAGTTGCCATGAAACACTTTGCCCTCATCTTGACTTGGACTAAAATCAAATTATGTCAAACTCTGTCAGATCTGAGTATTGATTCTTATTTCTTTCAGCACATGTGGTTAAAACTGGTTTCCACATTTATTATTATCTGATAAAATTCTTCAAGAAGCTAAAAAGAGTATTTGATATTTGATAGTTTTGGCCCTACTTTAAACCTCCTCCCTTCAAGAGTGACCGGTCAATCTGCTCACTCTTGGGTACATTTATGATTACATTCAAGTTGCAGCGTAATATGTATAATATTATTATACGGCAAGTACAAGACTTTCCACAGTGAGAACTTAACATTGAGCACTTGCCAAAACCCAAGGCCAAGTTTTTTGTTTTTTTGTTTTTTTTCGGGGAGGGGGGGTTGTATGTTTTATTAGTTGCTGGGGAAAAATTGGCCATGTTATATACCCCAAAATCCTCATTGCCAAGCCCTCAAATAATAAAGTAACCCCTTGGACTTTTATTTTTTTTTTTTGTTAAACAACACAAAACACATGCAAGATAAATTTAGTACATTTAGTAGTAGCCATTTTAGCTTGACAAGCAGGTCTAAATAAATAAAGAAGGTAACTTGCTGTATCTTCCTGGGACTAACGCAAAAGGTTCACTGGTTTGTGACCCCAGTGAACCTTTTGTCTTAACTGCAGACATCACATTAAAAGTTGACTGAGTTGATCTGAGTTATTCAAGTCTAATGTTATACTTAAGTGTCCTTGTACAGTGTGTTCCCTGGTCCCCTTTGCACTGCACTCATGTTGAGCAAAAGTGGAAAGAGATAAAGGCATGTCTAATTCAATGTTCTGTCAAATTACTCTTCACATGCACAGATTATTCAAAGCAGAATATGCTCTAATTCATAACCTATTTTTTGTGTTTTAGTGAAAAATATGACAACACAAAGATGCGACTAGTATTTTTTGCTAAACTCGCATCGCAGCAGCAAAATCAGCAGCCACACTAGCTTTTCTGTCTTCTTTTTATATTCACATCATGTATGTCTTCATTTACCAAAGTAAATAAGAATCATTTGCTTTTCACTCACTTGTGTGTCTTTTCAAAATGCTCAAGTCCTGCAGTAAAGATTTAAAGGTGGACTAAGCAGCTCTTTAGTGGAGGATCTGACCCCTGCTTGTATCCATGGACCCATGTCCCATGGCAATACATTACTATTCTTACTACTATTACTAATTATTTCAGATGTTTTTACTGCTGAAAAAAAACTGCATTTGTACTGTGAGCAGGCTTGCCTTTCCACAGATCATATCTGTAACTCAACTCCTCTTTTCCACGGTGATAGATATGTTTAATGCCATGCTGTGGAACATTACAGACAAAGCAATAACATATCCCTAAAGACAAGCAGGTAGTGGACCCTCTACCAGAAAAGTGCACCTTCAAATATTTTTTTGTGTTTGATTTAAATCTAACATTTCCTGACAGCATATTGTAAACTGCAGGGGATACATAGTGGGCTTAAGCTTTTGCATGTCTAATAGTGATAAGACTGGCTATAAAAGGTCTTTGTAATTTGGGGACACCTACAGTGCCTTAATGGGAGATGAGTCTGAGTCGTCCTTTTAAGACTTCTGTACATGGATGAGTCATTTATGAACTAAGTGAAATACAGTAAAAGCAAAGAATAGGCCACAGACATGAAGGAACACACACAGACTTTCTCTAGTAAAGTTCCTTAAAGGTCCTCCCATCATGCATGTTTTTGATTTTTTCCATTTTTACTTTGGACACCAGTAGTATAATTGAAAGAAGACATATTGTGCTTGTGCCTGCTATATAGTTATAATCTATGTCACCCGAGGATCATGATGTTATAATTTGGCCATTTTAAATTGCAATCTTAACCTACTAACTTAATCTAACTTATTTTTTTTTAAAAAGTAACAAATGTTTGTTTGCTAACACATATACTAAAATTGGAACGATACAGAGTAGATTAGCATGGCTCCTGCGCAAGGATGACACGCAAATTCGTGAAGCGTTCCTCATTTTTCCGGGACTCTATTTTTGAATTATTTTTGAGGGACTACAAACACCTCTCAATGAAGGGAACACTGACTGATTTTTTTTTATTTTTGTATTATTACTATTATTGATATTATTGATATTATTTAATTTATTTTTGTATTTATTTTCAGTACTATATATTTCGTCCCTGCTTTGCTTCCTTTTTTGTTTATTTGTAATACCATTTTTTCTATAATACAATAATGATACAATTGTAAATATGTTAGAATTGTTCACTTCTGGAAATGATGTTGTATTGAATGTATGATGTAAGGGTATGTCCTGCTTGTCAGATGTACTTGAACATTGTACTTGAACATTGTTTTGCAAATAAACAGAAAAAAAAGCAAAAACAAGGCTACTGACTTCCGCCTGCCCAGTGGGAGCTGAGGTTGTTGTAAATGTCATCACGACAAAAGTCGGCACCTTCGATGGATAGCTGCAGGGCACACTAGCGAGCAGCAGATTTTCTTTTTCATTTGTACCAAAATGACTACGCAACACTGCCGAATCCTACGTGTATCACTGATTAAGAAAATAAAATTGGAGAATGAACTAAGTACAGAGAAGTGGGCGTATACTGAGGACAGTAAAAACGGGAGTTGATCGTCAATATGGTGTCTTGAAAATAAGCAATTAAAGATTGCTCAAATATGCATGAATCATGCCAAATACACCTTCAAGAGTGTACATTTTGAGAGGAAATAACTATAACATGGTTAAAATCTCTAAAGAGTTTGCATAGTAGGTCTGCTTTAAAATCAGTGATTTTTTATTTGATCCAATACAAGTATTGATTAACCATTATTGAGTCAATACTGATACCAAATGGATTTGTGGAGTAGAGATCACATTTTTATTGTTATATAAATAATGTATTTCAAAAAATGTATTATATTTGTATTGATTATATTTAATTGATATTTTTAGACCAATGTGCCCATCCCTACACTTATGTTTAGACCAAGAAAATATAGTAAAGCACATTGTTTAAGTGAACATCTACCAATTGTGTATGCTCATATAGACAAGACATATTCATTTGTCAAAATGATTGACATGTATACAGATCTGTCTTAATGAATTGCCTAATGGTATGTTGAAGTAAAACTGTAATTGCAGCATAGGTCATCATTGTGGGTTCTATGTGGAGATGAAAGATGTCACTCAGACATCAGAGCAAACACAAACACCAAATGACTGCGGTGCCAAAGTGTCTGAGTGGGATTTCACAGGTCGAAGATGATGAGTTAATTTAGAAAAGTGCTAATAAAACATGAAAAGAATTCTGCCATGAACAGAGACAATCAGAAAATATCCCAACAACACAGAATCATTGATAAAGTGGGCAGTTATGGTGGTGGTAGTAGTAGTAGTTGTAGTAGTAGTAGTAAGAGAGAAAAAGCTTGTCTTTTTCAGCATAATTGTTTTGAAGTACTTTCACTTCACTCTGTCCCTCCTGAGTATACACGGGACAGTTGTCACTACATCGTCCTCCAGTCAGCTCCTGGTGTGCTAGCGGAGACACAACATGACACCCTCTGTGTCTGCTACCTGCTGGGACGGTCTGGTCTCCTGTCTCACATCCAAAATACCTCCCCCTCTGCACCCCTCCGCCTGTCTGCCACTTTCCCCATCTGGTCCCGTTTTAGCTGTGTAATACTGCAGTGACATCCAGTGAAGGCAAATCAGAGAAGACTCCCAATAAGACTCCCAATAATTTAGCATCCATCAGATTTTTTTTTTCCTGGAACCACAAACCTGAGGGTGGTTTGGTCTTTGGTCTAAGGTTTCAAAGGGTCTGTAGTGACATGCAGGTCTATAGTGTGGGATTTGGGGCCCTCACACGTGTGCTTGGCATATGATGGAGGTGTGAGAAATATGGCGGAGTGAAGGATGGCGGTGCCAAACTTTGACCTCATGCAGCTTTTACGTGTATGAAGGTATTTGAAGTTTGGACTTAAAGGTTCAGATCTGACATGTGGCTTGTGTTTGCACTGAAATACCTCCCAGATCCATTGACTGCTTTGAAAATGGATGTAAACATGAAGCTCTTTGGTGTCTGTCCCGCAGCATTAAGAACTTTTCAAGAGGAGACTTTAACACAGTATTTGGTTGGCTATTTATCTCTAGAGAGAGACAAGTGGTATACAGTAGGTTCTAAAATTCCTATGAAAGTTAACCTACCGTGGCCAGAAATATTGGTGCACCAGTAATGTTAAGAATATGATATATTGCCTGTAACAGTTTGCAGTAGTAAGCCTGTCACTTACTATACTGATACTTGAGCCTGATACTTACTGCTATTGTAGTAACCATACAACCATGCTACCTACCATGCTACTTACGTGAGACTCGTGGATGCTTAAGTTGCAGGTGAATATCAAGTGCATCAAGCCCCAGGGTTCAAATATGACTGCCAGTTTAAGTAAATAGGCCGAGCTCAGTGGAGCGCACTGTAAGATTCGCCTTGGCAGCTAGGTACATCCAGTAGATGTGCAGGCCACCAACATAGTGCTCTTTTCCCATGAGAGCATGAGTCAAAGATGAAGGACAACTGAAGGAGTTTAACCTGAGAAAAAGTTTATGATCTACTTCTTTCTGCAGTGTTAATGGACTGACCACTAGCACAACCCGTGAGAGGTCTAAGCAACAGTAGCTCAGTTGGTAGAGTGTTCGTCCACAATCCAAAGGTTGGCGGTTCGAATCACGCTCCTGACCCACAGGTTGGCAGTGCAATTCTAGCTCCCACAGATGAATGCTGCCGTTGTGTCCTTGGGCAAGACACTTAACCCACCTTGCCCCCAGTGTTTGGGTACACTGGTGTGTGAGTGGGTGAGTGGTTCCTTGACGTAAAGCGCTTTGAGTGCCTTAAAGGTGGACAAGCGCTATATACATATAAAATGTGACCATTTACCATTTAAGCTAGCAATGTCCAATTCATACTTTATAATCCATGAGGTGCACCTAATATGTTACTACTTTTCCAATATACTAATAATGAGATCAAGAGATAGAGTAAGCATAGTCAAAATATGTAGGCCTATAAGAATTAAGTAATAATATTTTTATTATATTTTATTATACAATAAGGCAAAAATATACAACATTAATAACACAAAATATTCCACAAAAATAAAATAGTTGCTGCCCAATTATGTTAAACAAGAAACCCAGACATCAAGACTATATGTAGTAACTTCCTCTTAGCTTAATGGCAATGCACAGTTGTGAACTGTCTCTTAGAAATATTTTTAGCAATTATGAAGAGCTCCCTCACAGTCAAGTTTACTTACGGTATCGCAGCTTTGGAATGATGAAAAACACGGTGCAGGTCTGTTCTGGTCTTGCAAAACATTGCATGCACTGAAATACCACGGCCCGGAAGCTTGAGGACGGTGAACTCATGGAAATATAGGTGAAATGAAAGGACAGCAGCTTCGCCGACACCAAGCTGTCTAGCTTGGCCGCCTCCAATCACAGCTTCAGATCACAACTCCCGCTCCTTTTTCCCGTTCGAACAAATGGTCCTCGGCCTTGTATGTCACTTGCATCTCTCTGCTCACAAACTACATTCATCTTCTCTGAGCCTCCCACTCAGCTTTATTAAGTGTGTTTCTTTTCAAGTCTTTTTTGCTCTGTGATGGTCCGGCCCTCAGCGGGCCCACGAAAAGAGAACTAGGCTACAGCCAGAACGTTGTAGCGCTCTCCACTCAAGGTCAAGTGTACAGCTTGCGCACTAGCTGCATGGATCACTGCCACCTCTGGTAATATTATTTAAACTAAATAATGTGAACTCGTTTTAATCATTTAATAACTGTAAAGAAATTTTAAATTCAAATCAAATCATATTTTTGGAGTTCCATATTTTCTTTGCACTAGTGGGATTTTTTTTACTCATAGCCTATATACTTTGATAACACACACATACTTTTTTTTCCAACAATAAGCCTATTGCATATTTATTTACAATTCCCGGGAATATCCTGTTACGGTTGTTGTGTCAGTGCCATAAAGTACTTTCAATATTATTGTTCATTGTGATATTTTCTATAGCAATACATCACACTTCAAATTTTTATTTTCTGACAGGGCTAGTGGTAGTATAGCAATAATGTAGTGCAAAACAATCTGTACTTTTTACATTTATGCAATCATTTTGTGCAATACATTTACTTGTAAATGTTTAATAATAAATATATTGTACATCATTGAGCTATAGACCACACAAGACACAATGAAGACTAAATCTCTCTAAATTCTGTCCTCGTTTGCTTGTCAGTTGTGCAGTTTTGTGGTGTGGCGTCTTGCCCTGTTTTTGTTAAACTTGCCCATTCTCATTGATTCTCAGAAAACAACTGCAGCTGCTGATGATGGACATTCGGCAATCTCAAAAGTCTGTCAGATCAAATCCAGTTTAGGCCCTATCTCTCCGTAGCATCTGAATTGGAGCAATTCCTTTGTTGCGTTAGGTCTACTTGGGCCTATTCTGGGTAATATGCACTTTAAGTTGATTATAGCCACAAGTTTGGAACCACAATGTATGTAATTCAATCAGGATTTCCACATGTAACGGATATATAACCTGCTTTGCATGTGACAATTGTTAAGACCCAGTTAATGCCATGCCATTTCAGTATATACAATAGTACAAGATAAAAAGAGTCTGGTTCCTGAAACTGTTTAAGTAAAGTCTATTGTCTTTAAAATGCCCCATGGAGTCTGTGGTCTATTTTGGCCTTGGGAATATTGGGGGATTCAATTATTCTTTTAAAAGAAGGCACATTGCATAAATAAAAAAGGCCTGTACTTGTATGTATATGCTAAAATTGGGACGGTCTGTATAGCCAATATCAGTATTTGATATTTGTCTTTTTGCTGTGTCTGATATGTTTTATGTACTTTGTGGGTTCCACTAAAAAGTGTTAAACCAGTATAACATTACACTGATCACTGCCATGTTTATATATAATAGACCACATTTATGTAACTTTTCTGGTGGAGGGACAAGCACCTACTTGTCTCTGTGTTGTATTGCTTTATCTAGATAGAATGTACTACAGCAATAATTTATTTATGTCCATGGAGACAAGCAGGTGACACCACCAAGCCAAGTTACAGGTCAGATCTGTGGACAGGCAAACTCACTCACAGTAAGAATACAAACATATATGTTTTTACTTTGGATCAAAGCAATAATATCTCCATGGAGACAAGCAGATGTATAGTTAATTTACTATAAAGCCTACCTCAGCTGACTGTATATGCTGTCCAAAACACAACAGCTTTCCACACCCAAAAAGTTGGCTTTGCAGTACTTTCCAAGCAGTAAATACTATAGCATATAAGTGGCTTTACCTATTACAATATTACCTTCCTCTAAGCAGCCCACTTCCCCCAGGCCATTACATTTAGCTTTTACAAAAAAAACCCCAAATCATTTAATAAACCCAATTTTTGGAGAGCCTATGGGAGCAGAGCTGAATTTATGCCCCAAGGATAAACAGCCGGGGATCATAGTGCTTCAGTAAATAATGTTCATAACTATGAATAATGACTACAGTCTGTTGCCAGCGCTTCGCCTGGACTAATGACAAAGACCTGGTTTTGATTAGGCCTTACACAAACACATAGAGAGATGCATATAGCACACACACCCAGCAGAAGTGACCCATGGAGGAAGTCCTATCAGTTTAGATAATCTGAGGCTACAGGCGTGGAAAGTGATCTGGATTGTGTTATGGGACAGCTAATGTAGGGGAGGAAAGACAGGAGGCAGAGGGCACCAGACACATCCTTACTCACCACTCAGCTTCCTCTATGGACCAGGTGTCAGACTGGGAAAGTTATGGCAGGGTTTGACATTAACAGTATAGACACCAATGTAAATGTTGTCTTTTTTGAGTAGTGGCACATTTCTCTTCATTTTATAGGCATTCACCTTTTAAAAGATAAAATAACTCACATGTAGCATACCAAATTCAATTCAAGATATGCAATAAGGACGATACAGTATACAAAAAAGAAAACTTAAAATAAATGTTTTCAAATTTCATTGAATGTACAAAACAGATGAAATGTTCTGTTTTGTGCATTCCATAAAAGCAGCTTTTAGATTGTATGCGTTTTGTTTTCATTAGTACAAAAGTGTAAAATATTAATTGTGGTTACAGTTAATAACCAGGTTCTGCTAATTGTGGTTATATTGAGCAAGAGGTGTCTGTTTACCTCCTATTTACTAGAGGTAAATAGACTTTTTGCGCAAGATTAGGTTTAGAAAAGAGCATGACTGCCATCTGCTGATGAGGCCCAGCAATGCATACATTTTATCATTTTAAATTATTAACATTTTTTCAATGGGTAAATACCACGGGAAAAAACAGGGGGCAGAGTGCACTTTTCGTTTGCATGTTTGTTTGCAGGATAAATATTTTGGGAGAAATAAGGGTTTATTTGTCCTTTATTTGTAGTAAATGTATAGTGTATGTTACTGCATGTAACCAATGATAGACCTTGGATAAGATATTAAAGAGGTTTAAGCAATACAATATGGCCATAAATTAAGTATAGGTGTATTTAATACACAAGCTACTAAAGAAATGGCTATCTCAATACATGCTTTGTTTAGTCTACAGTGGAACAATAACCTTCAATTATCAAATGCTAGTTATCTCTATTCTTTTTTAACAATTTGACCTAAATACTTAAACAGAAAAATTCCAGTAACTCCAAGGGCACACACTGGTCTAACCTCCTTCACGCCAACCAGCTGTCAAAAACAGTCCTTCTCAAGTGGGGCCTAAACAGACCCAGCCCCGCTCCATTCTGCTCCTTGACTTCGGCCTTTGGTGGTTCTTCTGAGGTGCATTCAAGTGTCCAAGTGGCTCTGACTGTTTGTTGTTTCAGTCTCAGTTCACGTCCTCCTGCTGCTCCACCGAGGAAACGAGACAAGGCAGCAGGCTAGGAAAGATGGCACGGCATCTCCAGTTATCATCGCTTCTCCAGCTTCTTGAACCTAGCTTCTGCAAAAAGAATGAAAAATACTGTAAAATAAATAAACTGGAACGCTCACACATGATCAAGTTGGCTGGTGTTCGTCAAACTGATCTGTGGTGATGCAACACCATCAAGTGGTTGAAGAAAATAAATGCCTAATTGTGATTAAGATAAATGGCTATAAGATAATGACACGGATTGTTTTTATTATGTGCAAACCATAGCTATTGTAATAGAAGTGTTAAATGCTGAGTGAAATGATCTACCAATGATGTAAAATAATTCTTCCAAAAGAATTATAAGTAACAGAAAACCCATTCCTAAAATGTCATGCTGATAGGTGTTTAATTCATTTACCCAGTTTTTTAGAGTAAGCATCCAGTTTGTACGCAGCCTGTTCAAGTGAAGTGACATGCTCCTCAATTTCATTTATTTGATCCAAGTATGGCTGAAGGCTGGCATCTGGACAGAAACATACCCCACTTAGGTTAAAAAAAGACCATGAAGGCTACTTTATAAGAGTATACCATCTATCTCACATTTGTTATTAAGGTCCTGTAGGTTACGACTGATGTTTATACTGATGTCCTTCATTTCCATGTACTTCAGACTGGTCAGCTTGTTCATATTCTCCAACAACCGGTAGTCCTCACATGTAGCTATATAATAATAAAATAAAAAATATTATTATTTGATTTATTTAATTATTTTTATGAGAAAAGATTGCATTACATTGCATACAATACCTGTGAGCTCCCCTTGTAGAAATATGGCCATCTTTTCAAACATATCACTGCATAACTCGTTTATATCAGGCTCTGCTGGCTCCACAGCCTCCTCTGCTGTCTCTACCCCGCCATCACCTGAACACAATTACAATACGTTTATTACCATTGCATTTGGCACACTTTTTGGCCAAAATAATCACGCATTTAGGTACAGATCTAAGGGGCAAGGGGAGTAAAGGGTATAATGGTTCAATCAAATAATAACTAAGTTGGCCTATTTATTTGCTTTTTATTGTGATAAAGTTAGCATTGTTAGCTACGGAAGGAGTCCAGTTGCACACTACTGCAGTTACCCTTTTTAGGCGCTGTCGCTGCGGCTTCAGCTCCATCCTCCATTGGTTCTGTTTGACTACTCCCGACTCCAGGCGCACTCAAAGCCGCAGAATGAGCCGCTGGGGCCCGGGAGATGCTGTCCATAGCCGCTGCCTCGTCCCCAGTTGCAGTAGCCATTTTGTTCCTGTTTTGGATTTACCCCGGTCACATGAGCGCACATGAGGCCACGTGACGACCGCGCGCCACAAGCTTCTGCTACAACCTCGTTTGCGCGCACTGCCACACCCATGTGATATCCACAGCATACAAGCATTACAGAGGATAGATGGCCTGAGATAACAAATGAGCCATTATCTGAAAGGCTTTCAGACTTATTTGTACTAAGTTAATTTACAATTTTTTACCATTTTTACTTTGGAACTATAGATCATATTTAATATAGCCTACTGGATGCTTTCAGTGTATCTCTTTAAATGTCTAATGGTGTTTCTGTCTTGTTGCAATACAGGCCTGTGTAAAAAAAAAAAAAAAGAAAAAAAAGGCAAAAGACACTTTGTACAATCTGCAAAGTAAAAAATGTGTCTCTATGCATGACAGGTGCTTATATATTGAATTATATAAGTGAATTCCAGGTTTAGTTTTGACTAATAACACTTTGTGATTAGACTGTAAACTAACATAACAGTTGATTTGTGGTCACTGTGCGCACTCTAGTGATCCCTAGGCAAGTAGGTTTTACTTGACACAAACTGGGCATAGCACCTGTGTCGGCGCTGTTCGGGGGAAGTCGGATCGTGACAGGCAAAGCTCGCAGCGCTGACTGTCAACATGGCGGCACGCACTGCTACAGGGTTGTGCCGAGCTCCCCGCTACTACTAGGGACAAATAAACACAGAGACACCCCAAAATGGAGACCGAAGAGGAGCAGCACATCACCACGCTCCTCTGTATGGGCTTCCCCGATCCGGACGTAATCAGGAAAGCGCTGCGTTTAGCCAAGAACGATATCAACGAGGCAGTGGCGCTCCTGACCAACGAAAGCCCCGGACTCGGCTATGGATACGAGCCGATGGAGAGCGGGCCTGCCCCCAATCCCAGCTCATCTGGAGACGGGGAAAACAGCGGGAGAAGCGGCACAGGGGGGTTTGACCCGCCGCCAGCTTACCACGATGTTGTGGATAGCGAGGTGAGAGTGACTTTGCATTAGAGAAAACATGGGGAATGTGGCTAATTGTAACTTACTGGTCTCGCCCATTTAACTAGCCACACTTAGCTGCAGCTGGAGCTATGTGCAGCGAGCCCAACATGAACTGTCAGGCGATCAGGGCGCATATGCTACAAATACTACACAAAATGCATGCACCCACACCTACTAACCTAGGATCACCTTTTGTGGGGGTATGAAATCGTGCAAAATCCCTCATATATTTCACCGGGGCAAGCAGTTAAACTTACTAGCTTGGGCAGCTCTTGCTTAGCAATGTTAGCGAGAGTTAAACGCGCCAGTTACTGCACAGCCACAGATGCTTTATGGATTTTATACCTGAAAAGTGATATCTTGACAAGAAAACACTGATTTATATGCTTTAAGCATGCAAAGGTTGGACAGTTGACCGATTACCTCTTTCGATCTCATTGTGATTGCTGCAGACAAAATGCACAGATTTCGCAATTCACTTGACACCCCCAGGACTCCTTAGATCCTCAGTATCCCCGTTCCCTAAGACTTGTTTACATTCCCTTAGCTTGTTATGTAGAGTAAATGCTGTTGTTAGATTCATGTCATGTGTAAATTGGAGCAAATTATGAAGCCGTACACCAGACTGACGTTAATGGAAGATTTTTCTACTGAAGAAGATCCAGTGGTGGGTTGCCAATGTGATCAAAAAAACATCTGAACTTGGGCTGAGTTATGCATAGCCCTCACTCTCTAATAACGCTCAGGGAGTAGCCTCAATCTCTCTATCCTTTAGCAATTTGACTTTCACTTGTTGAATTTTCAATAACCTATTGACTTTTGGTGCTACTTTGTAAACATAATTTTATTAGATACAGCTGTATTAATTGCAGTTATCAATTTACACCACCACCAAGGCTCAAGACTTGCACATTCTAGTCTAGTCATTGTAGTCCTTTTCCGTTCCAAAACATGGTCATAATTGTGTTGTTACAATACAACCAACAGGTACATTGAAATTAAATGTTTTATCCTTAAACTATGAATAATTGTCTCATAGATGGCAACTGTTTGAAAACTGGATCTCATTATTGGCTAAAGCAATTGTGTGTACTGTTGACATGTTATAGGCGGTTGCCCCATGTTGTCCTCCTAAAAATAGCTTAGCAGTCATGACACAGTGAACATATTGCAGTTTTTTAAGGGGTCCCGTGGGTGGCTGGGTGCATAGTAACAGACTGGCGCTAAGTTACACTTGGGGTAGGGCCAGGGCAAGGAGAAATAACTGTTACATACTGTGCCTCAAATGATTCCGTTTTTACCAAGAAGACCTCAAACATGACATGTATTAGCAAGGACAATTTAGAACAATATATGTAAGCCTCTACCATCAGGATATATTTTAGATGGAGTTGTGCAACCTAAATTACTTATCATACTCTATAAATATGACAGCAATTTAAATCAAACATTTTACTTTTGTAACCTGTTGTCCTAACTTAGTTTGAAAAACATTGATTGGATTAGAGTGGGCGATACAGACAAACAATCCTTGTTTTTAATCTTAATAGTTAGGATATTTTGACCATATTATTAGAAACATACCTGTCAGTGTCTTCAAGTTGACGTTCAAGTATTACTCAAAACATGAATAGATTGTAAAAATAAACCAACATGTAGAAATATCACTTATATATCACTTTATTTTTAATCAGGCTTTATTTACTCTATATTAGACCTGGGCTCCTATTTTGGTGATATCGCCATATTGTTTGGTGATTAAGTAATTCTCTATTTAATACAGCTCTAGGGACACTTTCCTCCCCCCCACACACCTCCTTTTGGTTTGCCTCTGGCATGCGCTGAATGATGGACTTGTAACCAATCATAGTGAAGAGTGAACTCTAAAGCATAGGAGATGACTTCAGCTCTAGTCAGGTAATCTTCTAAGTCTACATGAATCATGATAAAATTGAAATTGTGATTCGACTTAAAGATCTTGTGACATTATTTTTTTGGCATATCACCCACCCCTACTCTATATTCTAATTCTGCATTGCTTCCAAACAACCATTGCAATATTATACATTTTTTGGTATACTTCCCCACCTCTAAATTTGATCACTTGCTTCTTCAGTCTTTGCTTCTAAGGCTTGTATGTCATGACTTATTCCTATGCCATGTCTCCCTTTCTTTTGTCTAGTATTGTGCCTTCCTAATTTCTCCAAAATAGAGCGTTAGAATGTGATGATGACTTTAATGGTTTGTTTCTCTGCTCTGATGTTCTCTTTAACACAATTTCCTAGCTCTTTTTGGCAGTCCGACAACATCAACTCAACATCAACTGGTCACGTATAACTGAAATTTTCACATGATTTGCCTGTTTTGTGACCTTTGCAAATTTAGCTGATAAAAAGATTGACTTGCTTACTAAGCTCTGACAATGTATCTGTAACATATAGGTGGATATTTGAACTTATGTATTTGAAATGTACACATTTATAAACACATCAAAAACATAAAGACCTTTTGAGAGTGACCATTCACCTAGAACTATACGGACATCTATCTTCAAGCTGTTCCAATCTGCTTCTTGGCATTTAAATACACAAAGGAACTTGCATAACAGGTTAACAATGAATGAGTTGAATTTTAACAAACATTGTAGCTTGTGATCTACTGTGATCTCTTGTCCATTGACGAAGCTTGTGTTGTTGTTGCAATATAATCTCACATCATATCTCACTGGTGCCCAATACCTGGATTTACAGTTAAGCCCAAAATTATTCTTTTAATGGCTAAATAATTTGTCAAAGTAAACTTCGATGAAGGTGGTCTGTATGGGGATTGTACAGTATAATCTATGAAAGTTTCTTAATAGTGAGTTTTGGAAAATGGATGAGAAGGATCAGATATCTTAGGTCTGGGCTCCGCAGCAGTCTTTTCCAGAGCCAGGTTGGTTTGAATAAATTTGTGCTTTAGTGTAAAAGGGTAAGTGTATGCAGAAGTCAAGGGCATTCAGAGAGGTCACATTCCCAAATGGCTGCATTCACTCCTGTCCCAGAGCGGACACGCTGCATCACTGCCATAGTCTCACCTTCTGCATTGTGATGTAATGTTGATATTTGTCTGTCACAGAGAAACAATGATGAGAATGGGAACTGCTCCGGTGGCAGTATGGAATTTCCCACTACTAACCTGTATGAGCTGGAGAGCCGTGTGTTCACCGACCACTGGTCCATCCCCTACAAGAGAGAGGAGTCTTTGGGCAAGTGCCTCATCGCCTCCACCTGCTTGGCTCGACACGGTAACTATTTATACAACCATGAAAATCTGTGTTTATGAAACAAGTCCATCTGCATCTGCATGTGGGAGGTATGTTTTGTTTGGACCATTGGGTGTTTATCGCATAGTATTTTGGATTAGTGATGCCCAATCTGCATCTCATTTTTCACAGCTATTTTTTGTGCAAAAACATTCATATTATTTTTTTATTTCCCTTAAAGGTCTGGCTGATGCTGATGAGAACTGCAAGCGATTTATGGATCGTTGTATGCCAGAGGCCTTCAAAAAGGTGAGGACCCAGCACACAGGGGACCTGCAAACTAAATTAACACTTATAAAGTTTTAATGACCCTCTTTGTTCTGGGTTGTTAGTTGCTGACCAGCAGTGCAGTTCACAAGTGGGGCACCGAGATTCATGAGGGCATCTACAACATGCTGATGCTGCTGGTCGAGCTGGTGGCAGAGAGGGTTAAACAAGACCCAGTGCCTGTGAATCTAATGGCAGTTTTAACCATGGTGAGCCCCAGTCATATCAATAGTAAAATGGAATACAATACTAGTGTAAGCTTTTGAAATACTTTGTTTCCAGGCCTTCAACCCTGACAATGAATACCATTTTAAGAATCGAATGAAGTCATGTCAGAGGAACTGGGCCGAGGTTTTTGGAGAAGAAGCCAACATGTTTGCTGTGTCTCCCAGCAACACCTACCAGAAAGTAAGAAGCAGTGATGAATTTAGATCCACAAAACATTAAACAACTAGTGGTATTGGCTAGTGGAAGATCACAATATTAAAGTTACATATGTTTGGGTCAGATCAAGTACCCCAACAATCTTCCAATGCATTTCGTGAGTTGAAATGTCAATTAAGATTTCTCACTATATCCCACAGCCGTAGTGTGCTTACAAGAGAAACGTGTGAGTCTTTGGTACTGTTTACATATGTCATGCCTTTTTAGTGTTTGTTTATGGTTCTTGTGAGGAGGATAAACAGAGACGAGCTCCAGTGTTGTGTAAGGGCTTGAAGCCAACCATGTATGTCAGATAGACATTGGGTGACATTTCCAGACAGCTGTTGTATGTGTGCTGCTGCGGCCTCATTATGTTGCAAGCTCAAATTAAAACAATTACACTGTGTTTCAGGAGCCTCATGGTTGGCTAGTGGACCTGGTGAATCGGGTAAGTAGAGTAGAGTACCTTGGATATAAACTTGTGTATTGTAATAACAATGCCAATGTTTGATATTCTGATCTCTTCTCTTTGTTTAGTTTGGAGAGTTGGGTGGAGTCTCTGCCATCCAGGCCAAACTCAATGCAGAGGAAATTGAGATCGCTGTAAGAAAACCTTAGTTATTCATTTTTATTGCACACTTAGAATTCAGTCCAGTTTCATGAATTGCAAAAAAATATTAAAATACCTGGAATAAACAAGAGAAGTGATACCCAGCAATTGGATTTTTGTATCTTACAGTAATAAAAAAACAGACCATATAACGACCTGTGAAAAAATGCCATGTCATGAGAAGTCTATCCCTTCACACAAAAAGGTCAGCCTATGTACCACCTGCTCTGTCCGCTGCAGTGGTCTCATCCTCTCTGTGTGGAGTAGGAGGTAAAGGCCCTGTTGTGTCACATGCTCTGAGGCCTCCTTGTACTGATGCTGCCTCTGAGAAATCCTCCGGAAACACAGCAGGAGGCAGCCATTGATAAAACCTGTGTGTGATCACATAGACAGCCTTTTGACCATTGACATTTTAATAAATCTGACGACACTGCATTCCACTTAATTCCAAGCCAGTTGTCCATTGGGATATACAGGGAAGTAGCATCCTATTCCATGTGTGGAAATGATAATAATAATCATTTCGTAATGCTTATTTAATGTGCTTCTGCATCAACACAATATGTTAAAGCACAAGAGCTTATAATTTGATGTATTTGAACAGTCATTGTCTTTGATATTGTGAATTTTGGAAAAATGTCAGAAAGTTATATATAGTACGAACGAAATACATTTATAGATAGATACAATTATACAATAATTAATTAGAAACAAAAATGAATATTGTTATGGACCACTGTTAAGCCAATGAAGATAGCATTAGAGTTCATATATCCAACTCTAAACACAGAGAGCAAAAGTGAAAGAAGATGGCATATTAGTGGGGGAGGATTGAGTTTATCCTAGGAGTGTCTCATAAATTTTTCTAAACAGGAAGTCCTGAGTGAATTGAGCAGGCCTGTGTAGGAGATATGCGCTGCAGAGTGAGAGCTGTGTGTGTGTTGATAAAGAGGAGGCACTTAAGAACCCATTATGATCCTTTTATTTGGCATGGATGACAAAAGTTGTTCTCAGGAATTGGAAACCCATAATTTTCATGCACCTTTTGCTTCATAATCACAAAATAATACACCCAAAGGCATTCTTACTACTTCACTGCAATGTAGTAAAAATCATGAACGCAGGAGAGAAACTTGTAGATGGTTTACATTTTGTACTATTAATACTGACTATGAGTGAGTTGACAAATGCCTTTAATTTATAAAAATGCTTATTTATATTAACTATTTTATATTTGATTTTATTTATATGACTTATGTTTCCCCATCTTGTACAGTGTGTGTCAGCTCTGGTCCAGCCTCTTGGTGTCTGCGCTGAGTACCTAAACTCCAGTCTTGTCCAGGTGAGCTTTCAAATCATAGCGTCAAATTATTGCATAGGCAGCTACTACATCTTAAGTGTATGTTTAAGGTTGGAAAAAGTTGGTATTAACGACATGACCCTTTTGTTAAATACATGCCATTATTTACAGCCCATGCTTGATCCAGTGATACATAAGATGATCACGTATGTGCAGAACCTGGAGGAAAAGGATCTCAAAGATAAGGTAGTAATCTTTCATTTTCAAAACAAATTGAATTTTTTTTTATTTGACAATGTTTTTTTTAATGTTTGCCATTTGTCCTTAGCGTCTTGTGAGCATCCCAGACCTGCTCTCTGCCATTAAGCTCTTGTGTATGAGGTTCCAAAGAGACTTGGTCGCTGTGGTGGACGACCTGAGATTGGACACTCTGCTGCGAATGCTCAAAACGCCACATTTCTCCACCAAAATGAACTCCCTAAAAGAGGTCCTAAACTGTCACTTTAGTTATTCTAAAACGATTATTGTGTATAGTTATCGTACA
>KN484181.1:1327-26691 GCA_000787095.1 Periophthalmodon schlosseri | reverse complement strand
CAGCAGGCCTTAGAGGAGCACCTGGGGATCCTAAGTGACGCCTACGCTGTCAAGGAAACTGTGAAGCGTGGTTACATCATTAAATGTATTGAGGATATTAAAAAGGTAAGAAACTAAATCTGTCAATACAATGTGAAACAAAGTATATCATTTAGTATTCATCTTAAACAAGTTTAATGTTACTAGTTAGGCTGTAAAGCTTTGCGTTTGAGTGTAAACAATTGGAGAGGTCAGAAATTACCTGGACATTTATTGGAGAAGGGAATATATCGGTTTACAGTGACTTAGTGAGAGGTGTTTGATGTGGTGAAAGAGGACATGAGTTAGTTGGAGTGAAAGAAGAGGTTTTAGAGGATAGTGTTACACAATTGCAAATGATTTATTGTTGTGATCTCTGAAGGGAAAATCAAAGGTGTTGTGTCATGGCTTCTGCATTCTTACCCAGTTTAACAGTTTGGTTCTCTTGTGAATTTTTGTGATTTTTCTATTAATCCAGTTTAATGATCTTTATTGATTTTTAATATTTGTAGACAGCATATTTGAGTGTTCTGAAAAGCGCTATATAAATAAAATCTTCTTCTTCTTCTTCTTCTTCTTCTTCTTCTTCTTCTTCTTATTCTTATTCTTATTCTTATTCTTATTCTTATTCTTATTCTTATTATTGTTATTGTTATTGTTATTGTTATTGTTGTTATTATTATTATTATTAATACATTGTATTACTATAAAGTTTCAGTGTGTTATAGTTAAGTGGAGAGTCTTGTCAACATGAACAGGCCCATACCACCGAGAGCTCATATTCCCATAGGAGCTTCTATGTACTGACACACAGCACAGCAGGGAGTCAGGCAGACTGTTTGTCTGCTGAGAGAGGAATGCACACATGAGGCCTGTCTATGGGCCCCATCACATTCGGGTCATCTCACTATACACCAGCTGTACATTTATCTGATTGTATGCATGAACTGTAATGTTGCTTTTTCTTTAGATGTAGATTCTATATAGAATTTTTCAGTGTGAATTTGTAAGTTATTTGAAATATTTGCTCTGTTTGAGCAGTTCAGCGACTAAACAGGTTGTTGGCTCAATTCTTGCTCTTCCCAGTTCATACTGCTGTTCTATCCTTGGCAAGACACTTCACCTGCTTTGTCTCCAGTGTCTGTAAGACTGTTGAATGTGTGATTTGTGTTTTGAGGTGCTCTGAGATGCTGCTGGTGTGATATGGCTGCAATGTCTCTTTGCCTGCTCCCAGGCAGCTGTAACTACAAAAGTAGCTTTCATGAAGTGCTTAATGAGCAATAGAAAAAAAGGAAAGCACTTTATGTATCTAATCCATCATTGTTTGTTTGTTTTTTTTTATAATTAAATTGTATCATATTGTATCATAATGGATTTGGATTGTGCTGCTGTCTTCCTTCTTTATCCAGAACATTAAATAAAAATCAACCTAATCATTTTGGCCATTAAGTGAAATATATGTTTTTAGACACAAACTCAGGAGGACGGTAAAAGCAGTGAGATCCAGATCTCATTTCTAACTGGCACTTGGGGCAAGAAGAAGCCCAGCCTTTTGGTCAAAGTAAGACAAGAGACACATATTATTACTCTATAACTGGTACTTTCTATCACACCAATCCTGCTGCTTCTGCAAATCAGCCGTGGAGAAGGGCTTGACCAAGTGGGGATGACTTGGATCTTAGCTGGACTCTAACACAAAGCTAATGGTGTGTTTTAATCGTTTGCTTTCCTCACAATACGGGCTGCGGCATTTTGATTGCACAGTGGTTTTGATCATATCTTATGTGGTTTACGGTTCAATTAAATGTGATTCCCTCTTTAGAGAATCGTCAGCTTGGTGGTTATTCTGTGATATTTACTCATTCAACAACTAATCTAATCAGAACCATGGACATGGCACTAATGTAATATTTATTTGGATATGGCAAATGTTCTTTCTAGTGTATGGCATGTTTTATGTCCATGGTCCTGATGTTCTTGGTTTGGTTGTCCATTATTTCTTGTTTGTTCTGCATCAAGAAAACTTTATTATGGTGTATGTTTGTTCATAGGCCTCATCCCAACAGAGCAGTCCACAGGCTGTTTGGGTTGTCCCTGCTCTCAGACAGCTGCATGAAATCACTCGTTCTTTCATCAAGCAGACCTATCAGAAGCAAGACAAGGTAAGAACAATGATCGTATAGTAACAATATTGGCAATATCAAATTCACAATCCTAATATTAAACAGTGCAATATGATGTCCTTGTAAAATACTTATTTTGTAGCAGTTTAAATTGAACTATTGATTTGTCTTACTCTTTTAAGACAATAATGATTGCACCTAAGGCTCTTCCAAGCCTTTTAGTGAAGAGGTATTATTTACAAGGTTGTAATGAATTTATTCCTTGATAATACATGCAATGTTTGATTTATATTGCCACTGTCTTACTGCACAGTATTTAAAATTACAGATGTCTCTGTCTGCCTGTCTGTAGAGCATTATCCAGGACTTGAAGAAGAACTTTGAGATAGTGAAGTTGATCACAGGGTCTCTGGTCTGCTGCCACCGTCTTGCCGCCTCTGCTTCTGGAAACATTGGGCTCTCAGGATCGACCATGGTGGATGGACGATACACCTATCAGGAGGTTTGGAGATTCAAAAATACTCATAAATTTTATGTGCACAATGTCAGGGCCACCAAAATACTTTTGCTTTTTTGCCGCTCATCTCTGAACAGATGTTCAACTTTGTTTTAAAAGTAGAATTAGTACTTGCATAATTTGCTCAAAAATGTTTTTCCCAATCATGTAGGGCATGTCTAATTAGTTTAAATTTATGACTTCATTCATTTTTTAAAATACAGTACATATTAATGAACATATGTATCATATGTAAATATGTCAGATTATAGACACAGGCTAATTTCCATCCATTGTTCCTGAACAGGTTGATGGTAACATTAAAATCACATTTAACACAAAACACAAAAACAGTATCATAGACATTGGGACCACAGAAAACAATAACTTCACATTGGGATTACAAACGACAACAGATGTCAGCAGACTGAACATAGTACAGGGTAGAAGCAGGGCAGGGGCAGACAGACTACTTTCCATATTTCACCGGGCTTATATGGCTCACAATATCTGGGCATGCTCAGTGTTTGTTGTTGAATGTCTTAAATTCATAGAGACATCTGCCGGTTTCTTTGTTTAGTATCTGGACAGCCACCTGCGCTTCCTGGCCTTCTTCCTCCAGGAGGCCAGTCTGTACCTGGTCTGGAACAGGGCCAAGGAGCTCTGGGAGTGTCTAGTGTCTGGACCAGACGTCTGCGAGCTTGACAGAGAGGTACGTGCACAGCAAATCCAGGGACACTGGATAATAATTGATATCTGGGATTCCTCCTAGCATATAGTGCTAGTTTAAAAAGCATAATTTGGTCTTCTTGGAAAAAATGGCACATGCTGTTGGAAATTGTGAATATGAATGCTTCTTCTTGATGCTGAAATATCCTATATAAAATTGTTATTGTTACTGTTAATATAATTATGTTTTTTTGTATATAATTCTATTAATACAATGTAATGTGTGCAGATGTGTTTTGAATGGTTCACCAAAGGACAGCACGACCTGGAGAGTGATGTTCAGCAGCAGCTTTTCAAAGAGAAAATTCTGAAGCTCGAGCCGTACGAGATTACCATGAATGGTGAGATATTTTATTTAGTCTTGTATATTATTTTTAATTAAACATAAATTAAATGTATGAACATGTGCATTTTCCCCTCAAAGGTTTTAATCTATTTAAGACATTCTTTGAAAATGTAAATCTGTGCGACCATCGTCTTAAACGCCAGGGCACTCAGCTGGTAAGTCTTTGTCCACATATTATATATAGTATATCCAGTACAAACACATGTGGACCTGCTGTCTTCCTCATCACAGTGTGTGGAGCGCCTCGATCTGGCAGGCATGGACTTTATCTGGCGTATCGCTATGGAGACTCCAGATGAAGAAATTGCCAATGAAGCAATTCAACTCATTATTACATATAGCTACACCAACCTCAATCCCAAAATGAAGAAGGTATGGATAATTTATATTTATTTCACATGAACTGCAAAACTTTTATACTAAATTTTAAATGTATTTTGTTGAAGGATTCTGTTTCTTTGCACAAGAAATTTATTGCGGATTGTTACAAGAGACTTGAGGTAATTGGCAAAAAATGGTATTAAATGTTGTAATGTTGTAGAAATTACGTTTAAAATACCTTTGTTTGTATTTCAGGCTGCTAGTTCAGCCCTCGGGGGTCCCACTCTCACTCATGCTGTTACTCGGGCAACAAAGATGCTGACGGCCACTGCCATGCCGACTGTGGCCACATCTGTACAATCCCCTTCCAGGTACACATTGGGGTTTGGGTAAGAAATTAGTTATAGACTTTTTGACATGTGTTTGTGAGGGTCTACTCTTTTTGAAATTTAATTTGAAGGTATAATCTGAAACTATTTTGTGTCTTTTTTTCCAGATCTACTAAGCTGGTGATAATCGAAAGACTGCTGCTACTGGCTGAACGCTATGTCATTACAATAGAGGTGTATATTGTATGACTAAATTACTTTGTGGTTATTCATAACTGTATACATATGTATAATGTAGTCACTATCCACATCATAATTATAGTATAGTAAACTAGTTATATTCATATAATATTTTCCTGATGTAGGATATGTACTCAGTTCCTCGCACAATTCTACCTCACGGGGCGTCATTCAATGGACACCCCGTCACTCTCCACATCACTTATGAGTCAACCAAAGACACTTTCTCCTTGGAGGTAACCTTAATGAAAAAAGCTCCTGGGTTGGGTTACAGGAAGATACTGACTGTTTATTCTTCAGACCCACAGTAATGAGACCATTGGAAATATCCGGTGGAAGATATCTGAGCACTTGAGCTGTCCAGTGGATAATGTACAGATCTTCGCCAATGACAGTGTGGTATGTTTTATTTAAGCCCTCGCTTAGTAACCATTAACCATTATTTATCATTAAGAAATAATTTACACATTTCTTACACACAAATGTTAATCATTCATTTATTTATTTTTTATTTTACGTGCCTGGCAGTTGCTGAGGATGAAGTAAAGTTGGCGGTACAAATCCCAACAAAATAAATATTTTTCTGTGATTTTTGATGGCTTGAGCAGAATGGCTGCCACCTCATCACCTTACCTCTCTACAAGACGTAACTGTTATTTATAACTTATTTATATCTGTTATTTTGCTTCTTCCTCTTGTAGCTGACCATGAACCGTGACCAGAAGCTCTTGTCCCAGCTGGGCTTCAGTGATGAGCAGAGTCTAACGGTGAAGAGCTCGGGCACAGGGACACCCTCCGGCAGCTCCGAGTCGTCTGCCTCGGCCTCCAGCAGCTCCAGCTCTGCAGTCTTCAATTCCGCCTACGCCTTAGAACAGGTTCAAACAGGAGACTACACAACGCGTTAGCACAATGCACATGTATAGTGATAATATCCATTGTTAATCTATTATACTTTTCCTTGGACAGGAGAAATCCCTGCCAGGCATTGTGATGGCATTGGTCTGTAATGTGTTTGAGATGCTTTACCAACTGGCAAACTTGGATGAACCAAGGTAACAGACTGAATGGGAAAACCATTTGGAACCTGTTGCTGCGTAGAAAACATAATTTATATCATAAGTTGTGATATTATTATTTGATTTCCAGAATTACACTTCGTGTCAGGAAACTTTTGCTGCTCATCCCAACTGATCCTGAAGTTCAGGATGCACTTGACAATTTTGTTCCCAAAGAATCTAGTGTCTGGAGTCACCAGGTACACTGACGTCTGGCTAATACACATACTTATTTTGTATTTCTGGCGGTATTTGTTGATTTGAATGTTTTTGTTCTTGTAGAAAACCCTGTTCACCCTTGGTCAGGGCTCAGGTTCTCGTTCTCCATCTATGACCTCTAAACAGCAGCACCAACCCAGTGCAGCATCCATTTTGGAGTCTCTTTTCAGATCTTCGGCTCCTGGAATGTCCACCTTTAGAGTGCTCTACAACCTGGAGGTACCTGCATCAGATTAGCCAGTACCAACTACACATGATACAGTATGAAAGTAGACCCTATAATCCATGCTGTATTTGCCCTATGAAGGTTTTGAGTTCAAAACTTATGCCCACATCTGATGATGAGATGGCCAAAACCAGCAGCAAATCATTCTGTGAAAACTTTCTGAAAGCAGGTGGTCTCAGGTAGAGCATGTTTCATATAATCATAAAGAAACATTTATTGTATAGTGCCTTTGTGGGTTTGTCATTTATGTGGTTGTTTTTTCAGTCTTGTAGTAAATGTTATGCAGAGAGACTCCATCCCATCAGAGGTAGACTATGAGACGAGACAAGGGGTCTACTCCATCTGCCTTCAGTTGGCCAGGTTCAAAAGGGCACCACTTAAATATTATCCTGCTGTTGTTTGTTCAAATCTTAACTGGACTTTGTTTGCAGGTTCCTCCTTGTGGGCCAAAGTATGCCCGCGCTACTGGATGATGATGTGATCCGGGATGGGGATGCTTTGTCTTCACGTCCTTTCAGAAACGCCAGCCGCAGTGGGAGACAGCTGTCACTGTGTGCCACTCCAGAGAAGTCCTCCTATAGACAGATGTCCCTGTCTGAGCGCTCCTCTATCAGAGTGGAAGAGATCATCCCTGCTGCTCGTGTTGCTATACAGGTCTGTGTATACATAAACTTTTTTGATTCAGTGCAAATGAACTCCGTAATATATAGATGTTAATGAGAATCACTGTGTCTTGGCTTTAGACCATGGAGGTAGCCGACTTTACCTCAACTGTTGCCTGCTTCATGCGTTTGACCTGGGCCGCAGCAGCTGGGCGGTTGGATCTGGTTGGGAGCCCACAGCCAATCAGAGAGACGCACAGTCTCCTGCCACAGGGCGTCCGCACCAGAGTCAGCAGCACTGGTAAGTAGGGATGTCCCAGTCCGATACTGGTGTCGGCATCGGCTATTGATCTAGACATTTTTATAGTATTGGCTTGGATTGGATTTGGTGAATAGATTGGACAATACAGCGAATAGAGAAAAAAACACTACCTTTTCAAACAGCGAGGTAAAACATTCTGAAGCTTCTGTACTGTGGAGGAGTTTAAGACATTATTTTACAATATTACAACACATTTTTTGGTTATTTTTAAGTATAGGCCTTTTTATATCTAGTAATACTTTTATTCAACTGGGGCTAAATTGACCATGGACTACTTAATTATTTATAAAGGCACAGCCTACATTATGTAAATAAAATCATTAAAAATTAGAAGATCACTATTGGGATGAGATCAGTATCAGCATTGGAAATATTAAAAAATCGTTATCGGATCGGGAGCCAAAAAAAGTGGATCAGGACATCCCTACTGGTAAGAGACAAGAGACCATGCAACACTCAAGGTTCTCACGTCATTTGGGAGTGAAATGAGCGGACTTTGCGCTAATTTGATCCATTGCGTCGTGCCCCTGATCAGCCCTATTAAAATATTTTTTCTACTCTTATTAATTTTAAACAAATTAAAATAAAAAGTGCTTTGCAGGGAGTAACTGCAGTTCCAGCAGTGACGGAGAGGCTGCACCTACAGCTTTGCATGCTGGGATATGTGTCAGGCAGCAGTGTGTTTCCAATAAAGATGGCATCATCGCTCGTGAGGCCTTATCGCTCCTGGTGACCTGTCTGCAGCTAAGATGCCAGCAGCTCTGTAAGTCTCACACTACCTGTGGATTTAATGTAATCACTTAATGCACTTCTGCACTTAACTATTCATATTTACACGTATGCCGTTTTCCTGGCTAGTGTTGTCAAGTATATTCTTCAAGTTTATGTAACTAAATCCTGTGGTGTTTGTGTCCAGGTTCCTTTTACAACCTTCCCGCTGTCAGTGATTTTATTATTGATATTCTGTTGGGCTCTCCCAGTGGAGAGGTAAGCTACACTCCCCGTTCAATACACAGCTCCAGTGCCTCCTTGTGTCTGCAGTCTGAGCTCAGTGTTCTCTTTATGTCAGATCCGACGTGTGGCGTGTGACCAGCTGTACACTCTGAGTCAGTCCGACACCTCTGCCTTCCCCGACGTTCAGAAACCAAATCTATTCCTGCTCTCTGTCATCCTCACAGCTCAGCTGCCGCTCTGGAGCCCCACGTCCGTCATGAGAGGAGTCAATCAGAGGTACCTCCCCCTAGAGTGTCAAAGTGTAACTGCAGTAAAGGGCTGGTATTGATTGTGGTGTTCTTCTTAGATTGCTGTCTCAGTGCACAGAGTACTTTGACCTGAGGTGCCAGCTTCTGGATGACCTGACAAGTAAGTGGATTAGCTCTCATTTTAACTGTACTTTAAATAAATGTTCAGCTAGTACCAAATCTACTGATCAGATATCGAATACCCTCTCCCCCAATATGTAGCCCTTTAAACAACAAACTGGTGCACTGTTTGCGAGAAGCCTTTCTGTCAGTTCAAGCATTAACTTAATTATCTTTTTTCCTTCTTAGAAAAAAAAAATGACTTTACTTAACGACAAAATGTTTGCTTGCACTCCATTGTCATGTTATTATGAGTGTAAAAGTTGAATACATTCTGACTTACTCTGACCCATATTGTCTCTCTCTTTCAGCTTCAGAGATGGATGTCATTAAACTGAGTGCAGCGACCATGCTGGAGGATGAGATCTCATGGTTGGACAACTTTGAGCCGAGTTGGAGCTCAGAGATGGAGACGAGTGAAGCAGACAACGTCCTTTTGGCCGGACACCTGCGCCTCATTAAGACCCTTCTGTCGCTCTGTGGCACCGAGAAGGAACATCTGGGTATGTGACTGTGGAATTGGATTTTATGTTTTTGTTTGACTTTTGTTCAGTAGTTTGAAAACTGTAGTAGAGGCAGCACAGTGGTATTCAGCATTACTTTAGTCATACTCCAGACTGATTTTAGTCTTTATTTAGCGTTGTGTTTTTCAGATGTTAACTGCCATTTAGGCTAATTTTAAATGTAGACCCTTCAATGCTTAGGGGTTTTATGCTAATCTGCACTTTTGTTTTCAGGTCCATCTTTGATCCAGCAGTTATTAGATGACTTCCTGTTTCGAGCTTCACGCATCATCATCAACAGTTCAAACTCAATGCAGTCTCCAGCTCCAAGCCACGACTTCCACCCCAAGTACAACATCTTTACCTTTCACTTGTATTATATTGTCAACTGTTAGAAATGTATGTTTTATGTAATTCATGTTATTGTGTTTTTTGTTTTTTGTTTTTTGTCCAGGTGTAGCACGGCCAGCAGCAGACTCGCAGCTTATGAAGTGCTGGTGATGCTTGCAGACAGCTCGCTCTCAAACCTCAAACTCATCACCAAAGAGTTACTGTCAATGCATCACCAGTCGGACCCTTCCCTCAGCAAAGAATTTGACGTAATATACTTTCATACTATACGGTTCATCTGATATTTGAATTGGGAAAAATATTTACGATTATGTGTACTTTTTATTTCAGTATCTCCCTCCAGTTGAGAGCCGCTCTGTCTCAGGATTTGTGGGGCTTAAAAATGGTGGAGCGACTTGTTATATGAACGCTGTGTTTCAACAGCTCTACATGCAGCCTGGCCTTCCAGAGGTGTGTTACATGTTCTTTACATTGTACTTGACATAAACTCTCAAAGCATAACTTAATAAAGACCAGCTACCTAACTTCTAGTACAAGATCTCACAGTGGAGAAAAGCATTACTTAAGCAAAATTGCACACAATGAAGTGCACAGCAATAAAGTGAACATCCAATTAAAGATGAAGATAGAGATTTGACTATTATTTTAAGAATAGAAGTAACCTGCAATTGTGCATTGATGTAACAATCAGATTTTTATTCTCTGCACAGGCTTTCCTTTCCATTGAGGATGATACAGACCAGCCAGAGGAGAGTGTCTTCTACCAGGTTCAGTCTCTGTTTGGCCACTTGATGGAAAGCAAACTTCAATACTACGTCCCTGAGAACTTTTGGAAGGTAAGTTTTATAAAATCTCCCAAGCAGTATCTCATACACATCAGATATATTTTAGCAATTATTAGATATTTGCCCATCTTTTGTCTTGTAGATATTCAAAATGTGGAACAAGGAATTGTATGTGCGGGAACAGCAAGATGCATATGAGTTTTTCACCAGCCTCGTAGACCAGCTTGATGAGCATCTCAAGGTACAACTATATTTGCATTCTTGCAATTAAATCATTTTGCATCGAGGATCTAACCATACATCTATTTTTTTTTTTTTTTAGAAAATGGGCCGAGAACAGATCTTTAAAAACACATTTCAGGGAATCTTCTCTGATCAAAAGATTTGTAAAGACTGCCCGCATCGGTGAGGCGTCTTATGCTATAAAATTATATTATTTTTAGTCAATATGTTTGACAATTTGTTTATCTCTTGACAGGTACGAGCGTGAAGAAACTTTCATGGCCCTTAATCTTGGAGTAACGTCTTGTCAAAGTTTAGAAATCTCCTTAGACCAGTTTGTCCGAGGAGAGGTGCTAGAGGGCAGCAATGCTTACTATTGTGAGAAATGCAAAGAGAAGGTTTGTAGACAGCTTTAGATGAACGATGCAACGTACAGTTGAATAATTATTCATCCACATTTTTAATGTTTTTAATCCAGAGAACCACAGTGAAGAGGACCTGTATTAAATCATTACCTAGTGTTCTTTGCATTCACCTTATGCGCTTTGGCTTTGACTGGGAGAGTGGTCGCTCCATAAAATATGATGAACAGATAAGGGTAAAGCTTTAATTGAATGTTTTGAAATTTGATTTCAAGCTAACATAGTTTTTCGACTGTCTAAATTGAATCTTGTTGTAGCATTATAAGCATATTTTTTATATAAATATAAATATACAAAATGTTATTAATACTTTTAATAAATACATTAGAAGCAGATATCTGACAATTTCATCAGTTGACTCATTGAGTAGTAATTCTAAGTTCAGTGTTGTTTTGTGTTGCTTCCATCGCAAAATGAAATCTTAAATAGCATAATTATACAATTTTAAATAAATTGTTTTCCTTTTCAGCACAGCTCAAACTAAATATGTTCATATGTTTTGTGGACTAACAGTTCCCGTGGGTGTTAAACATGGAGCCGTATACTGTCTCTGGGATGGCCCGACAGGATTGCAGCGGAGAAGGAGGAGAAGGCAAAGGTGACGCGGCATCCGGGAGCTCGCCGCGGAAAAAAGTCACAATCTCTGAGAACTACGAACTTGTGGGGGTCGTGGTGCACAGCGGTCAAGCACACGCCGGTCACTACTACTCATTTATCAAAGACAGGCGGTAAGGAAAAGTACTATGTATACTGTAAATAATGCACAATTCATTTACTATTACTAGGTTTTGTGTTCAGGGGTAACCAAAATAATGCAGTGATTGCCAATACTGTAACTTTAACAGGTTTAAATCACAACTGAACCTGGGATGCTGTTAGCTGTCAAATACTGAGGACACATCATATGAACCCTTTTATGTTTATTGCAAACTGGTTTTAATCATAGAATCTAGAATCTATCCCACAGTAAGCATCCACAGTATGTTGGTCACATAGCTATAATAAAGCTATTCATTACATTGTTTACATTCAACAGCTCGTTTTCTCACTGCTTTGCACACTTTATATAAGAGACATCCAGTGATTTGTGGTATTTGGGGCAGAACTGTATGGACCTCCTTGGGGCAAAAGTGGCAAGAACAGATTGTGTGTGGGCTTCTGGATAAGTCTGTAAACGTCTCCAGATGTTTGGCTCTAAAGTGGGAAAATGCTTAGCAGAGGAGAGTAACCACAGGAGCTAATATCTGACACTGTAATTGTGTTTTTGCTTTTTTTCTTTCAATGCCCACCAAACTAGAAGTAATGACATTTCTGGGATGCTTCTCTTTTTAAGCTATAGTAGACCCTCTGCAGTTTATGTTTATGTATTTTGTCTCCATATTGTCTTGCCCCAATGAGTGAATTTTCTCACATAAGTTATAACATTCTCAAAGCAATAACATCTCTATCGAGACAAGGAGGTGGCGGACCCAGAAACAGAAAAGTTGCATAGTTTGCATTTAACATTTTCACATTTTTCTGTAAATTGCATTGTTAAGAAATTCTTCTACTTATCAAAAATACAGTATTTTAGTCATTATTTACCTGAATAAGTACATTTTTGTACTTTCAGTGGCAGTGCCCGTGGACGCTGGTACAAGTTTAATGACAATGTGGTGGAGGAGTTTGACATGAACGATGAATCTCTGGAGTACGAGTGCTTCGGAGGAGAGTACAGACCTAAAGTGTACGATCAGTGTAAGTAAATCAAAGAACTTCCAAACCATTGCACATTTTAGACATTTGTATTTAGACTTTGTTGTTATTTGTGCATAGCCAACCCCTACCCGGATGTGCGGCGGAGGTACTGGAATGCTTACATGTTGTTTTATCAGAAAATCAGTGACCAGAACTCACCAGTGTTACCAAAGAAGAGCCGAGTCAGCATCATGAGACAAGAAGCAGAGGACCTGTCATTGTAAGTCTGGATAGCTTATTTGTGTAGGAGCTAAGTTTACAAGTTACAATGGTATTTTTTGTATTTTGTCAAAAATACCATAAATGTTCACATTGTAAAGAGACTAGAAGTGTGTTTAATGTCAACAGTTGTCACTTGCGAACACAAGAACACATCAAAGAGCATTTGAACATGTTTTGCAGGAAAATCTGATGATCACTCAAATTTAAATGAGCTGACTTTAAGTGGCAGTCACAGTGGATAGTAATAGTGTCAATGAACTCATCAGTACAGATATAGTTGTTTTTTTTAAGATTGTCTAGACTTTATCGTTAATAGCATCAATAATAGCAGAAATCCCCAACCATGGAGACACTATAGATACGGTCCCTAATAAGATTGCCATCATTAGCATCCTAAAATATGCCAGAGCCCCACCTATTATTACATTATTAAATTGTTTCCAGGTCTGCCCCGTCTTCCCCTGATGTCTCACCCCAGTCCTCCCCTCGTCCCCCCAGAGCCAACAACGACCGCCTCACCCTCCTCACCCGTCTTGTCCGAAAGGGAGAGAAGAAAGGCCTCTTTGTGGAGAAGATGCCGGCCAGTATCTATCAGGTAAAGCCACATTAAAAACACACATCTTTGACATTAATATATGTGTGTACTAAGAGCATTTTAACGTCTTTGTTTGGTGCAGATGGTGAGAGATGAGAATTTAAGGTTCATGAGAAACAGAGATGTCTACAACAGCGACTACTTCAACTTCACCCTCTCACTCGCATCCGTCAATGCTGTATGTAGTTCTCTAATGTCCGCATCTTTAACTAAAACAAGCTTTAATGAAACTTCTACTTCGAACAGAAATGTGTGATGATTTGTGCAGAGATAAAAATGTCCACATTTTCTTTGCAGACAAAGCTGAAGCATCCCGACTACCAGGCAATGGCCAAAGAGAGTCTCCAGTTGTCTGTTAACTTCCTCTTCCACACCTACCTACACACGAAAAAGAAACTGCGGTATGAATCTTTTTGTATTTACTGCTAAGCCCAAAGTTATTACCGGATGATTGGCTCCTCACCACAACTAAAACAGACTAAATCAAACATGTAAAGAAGTGGCTTATGGGAAACAGAATTGAGACCAAAATTTCAATCAATTTTAATTTAATTTGAATGTGAATGATCAGTTTACTCTAAAACATGGCTGTAGAACCTTTTCATCAAGAGCCACATGATGGTGGTTGGTATGATGGAGCAGAGGTTGACAGAGCCACCGCACCTTTATTCAGGCTTAGAACATTGATGTCAGGCCTCTCTAACACCAATGGTAGGATTACTCAAACTTTTTACTGCTGTAAAAAGTACTGATTATGATCAATTGGGCCAGTTCAACTGATGGCCTGAGGGTCAATAAAAATTTGTCTGAAGGATGCATTTGGTACCCAGGCCATAGTTTTGGAACCCCTCCTCTAAAATCAATGTGCAAAAAAATTGAATTACTTTTAGTTTCACAGATTGTTTGGACATTCTTGTATATTTTCAAAACAAAATAAAGAGTAAAATGCTCTTTATCTGACAATTAACCAGGGCAGAATAATAAATCTCTCTTTTGCCCCTCTCTCACTTGTGTCTCTGCAGGGTGGACACAGAAGAGTGGATGGCGACAGTGGAGGTGCTGCTGTCCAAGAGCAGCGAGGCGTGCCAGTGGATGGTCCAATACCTTGTCAGCACCGAGGGCAGAGAAATCATCAGGTTTGAGCAGAGAAAGTGCTTATACTGTCCAAGCTTTGCCAACAACTTTGTGACCCAATGAATCCTCTGCATCACATTTTTGTGTAGTTTTATTCTAACTGGCACAATAATCAGGTGTTATAACTACAGTTGGCGATAGTGTTGCGTATAGGCCCAAGTACCTGATATGTGCCCTCGTAAACGACAAATACTGATGCACTTTGTATTGCCTTGACTCCAGACATGCATTACTTGTTGCTGGCGGACCATTTTTAATGGATACCTACTATTGCAAATTAAGTGTCTTCAATTTTGGACATTCACGCCCCCATCACAAAAATTGTCAGGACAAAATGTCCAATATTAAGTTTGTTTTTTTATTAGCTCATTCTCATGTAACGCTTCATCTGTGGTTCTGGTTTGATCCCTTTGTTCCTTACCATGGCTACTAACATTAAACAGTGCATTTTATACTTAAGAAAGGGCTAATAGTCTCAGTTTTGAAGGTGGTGGAATACGCCAAACTTTTAGGCGTGCCTTGTGTTTATTAGGAGCCGATTGGCTGAAACAAGGGGGTTGGCCTCAGGAATGCACTCACATGGAGCCAAATAAAAAAGTGTCTTGAAAGAAAGGCGTTGCCCACCTCTGCTCTCTGTTCAAGCATGAGGTGATCATATGGTTCCATTACATGATTGGCTGTAGCATATCGGCCAATGGTATACTCCAGCCCTTCTGCATGGTGAACTCAAAGAACTCTCCTGAGTCTAAATAGTGGCAAATTCAAGGCCAGAAACAACAGAACCTACTATATCTTTGATACCTTGTTTCAATAAAGCATAGTATGATGAATATTTTCCCAATATGTTTCCAATATACTCTACAACAAGTTGCTTAGAAGAACTAGGCTGTACAAAATGAAGTGGATGAATTTGCGGAAAAACAAAACTACTAAGTTGCTCACATCTCACAGTGACAAAAAAAATGCTATTTAATTTGAATCTTGAGTGACGTAAACTTTTTTAGTTCTTGCCCCATTTTTCTTTTAAATTTTAAAATCTCTTAGAATTGAACTCCTGATTGAAATGATGCCATCTTCATTTAAGCAACATTTTTCATCTCCAATGTCTCTGTTTCAGGGTGTGTTTGTTGGAGTGCAGTGTGAGAGAGGTGCGAGTGGTGGTTGCATCTATCCTGGAGAAGACTTTGGAAAGTGCCATATTCTTTGCTGATCCAGGGCTGGACAATCTAACTGACGCCCTCTTGTCACTGCTGGACAAAGATGTTCCAGAGAATGTGAAAAACTGTGCTCAGTACTTCAATCTCTTCAGTAACTTTGCCCAGAGGGTAGTAATGACTTTATATAGTTATAAGATTTATTATAGTAAAATACCAGAGACTCAGCTTTTTTCTGGTTCCCTCTCAGGGTTGTGATCCTTGTCAGTTACTGTTGAAACACGCGGCATATCGGCGAATGCTCATCTTCTTATTGGGACCCAACAGACAGAACAACCAGGTAGGATACAAACATATTGAGACATTGAGATATTGAGACTTTAATATATTTATTTAGTGGTAAAACTCTTATCAAAATTACAACTGAACTGAAATGGAGAGAAAACAACTACAGTATATATACCAAACCTGAAATGTGTAAATAATTTATTAATTATTAATTAATTATTCATTTATTAATTTTACATTATTGAAAACATGGTATTGCTCATATATTATGCAGCTTTAATGTTATTTTTTAGCATTTATGGTATTAAATTAATTATTTTTTTCCTCCTTCAGAACCGACGTTGGAGTCCAGCTCAGGCACGAGAGTTTCTTCACCTCCACAGCACCCTGGCTCTTATCACTCTACATTCAGACCTCAGCCCACAGAGAACTCAAGGTGCAGCAATATCAGATTTCTGTCAGATGAATAATATTTTTTTACAGTTTTGTTGTTGAACCATTTTCTGTTGTTTTGTTTTGGGGTTTTTTTTGTAGCTCCAGGGATGTTTAAGCCACTCACCGGGACCGTGTCATCCTCCACCTCTCTGCTGCCTCTTCACCCGGACATCCTGGCCTCTCTGTTCACCCCAGAGGGGCAGCCATATCTATTAGAGGTACAACCTGACGTGCATAATTTATTAAGGAACAAACACTGTATTTGTGCATTCATAAATGCAATCATTTGTCACAAATCTGAACAATGCATTTTCCAGGTGATGTTTGCAATGAGGGAGTTGAGCGGTCCTCTGTCTCTGCTCATAGAGATGGTGACCTACTGTTCGTACTGTAATGAGCCCTTCTCACTGGGAGTGCTGCAATTACTCAAAGTATGTTGAAAATATAGATGTTTATTAAATGTTTTTGGTTTTCTCTCACCTTATTAACTCCCTTTACTATTTTATTAACTCAAGACCCAGCTTGAGTCGGCTCCACCTCATGAGCTAAAGAACGTGTTTCAGATGCTGCAAGAGTTATTGGTCAGTCTCAACTTTTTATCTGCCATATCACACAATTTATCTCTTGTTTTTCACAACCCTGTTTATTTTAATCAAAAGGTAGTGGAAGATCCTCTACAAGCTCAACGACTAAAATATGCATTTGAATCAGACAAAGGTCTTTTAGGTATTTGAATGTTTTGTGTTTATTAGTTCACACTATTACTTTCAATAAAAACTAATAGTCCTGTCTCCTTGCAGCTTTGATGCACCAGAGCAACAATGTGGACAGTCGCCGCTGTTATCAGTGTGTCAAGTTCCTGGTCACATTAGCCCAGAAGTATGCATCTGTTGTAATTTGACAATAATATATAAAGTCTGTCATTATCTTTCAAACTTTGATATTTATTTTGTTAGGTGTCCTCAGGCCAAGGATTACTTCAAGGAGTTGTCTGGTCACTGGAGCTGGGCTGTGCAGTGGCTACAGAAAAAGGTAAACTCAAAATATTATGATAATCTCTTAAAGTGTTGGTTTTAAGAAACATGAAAGCACGAGTATGATAAACTTCAGACACTCAAATCTGTTTTTGACTCCCTGGAAAACGTAATACTGGCCATTTTAAAAGTTGCAGTGATATCACAGATCGGATTTATGAAGTTTTAAAAACATAGATTTTAGAAAGCCCTTTTTGAAATAACGGCAAAAGAAAATGCTGAGAGAGTACTTTTGTGTTTAATGCTACTTTAGAATTTATTTAGATCATTCATTTCAGCACATAGTACAGTAGTGGTTGTAAAAGTTGTATTTGTTTGATGTAATCTGACATAACAAAAATAGAGAAGCATGTTCCCATGCCACAAACTATTTAAGGATCATGCTGTTTTCCTATTTTAACTCCACTTATTTCCCGCTTTATTCAGATGACAGAGCATTACTGGACCCCACAAAGCAACGTCTCTAATGAAACTTCCACCAACAAAACTTTCCAGCGCACCATCTCTGCGCAGGTAACACTCTGAGTTCACTGGATAAGACCAATTCTTAATAATCATCTATAAGCAAACAGTTTTAAGTGTTAACCCTGGGTTTTTCAGTCTTTATTAATGGGTTTCAGCTTCCTGTTTATAGGTGCAAGTCAGATTAAAGATGAGATCAAGTGCTCATGGCCAGTTCACCTGTGTGTGTGTGTGTGTGTGTGTGTGTGTTCAGAAATGTAAATGTAAAGAAAGTTTAAAATTGTTTGCTCTAATCTGACCCGACAGAATATTACTGCTATGGTACAGTGTTAGTTGTACAATCAGTCATGGTGATTTTAGTAGAGCAAGGTAAACTCCACTTGTTTCTCTGAGACAGTGAGGTTAAAACAGCCAGACAGGGCATTTACAAGAAAAACTACAATTGCATTTTTATGTACTAAAAATGGATGTTAAATTAATTTGTGTTAAAGAAGATCCTGGGCTAAAAGAAAGCATGATTGTCTGTGGATGAAAGTGTAATGGAAGTAACAAGATGCCCTGTGCTATATCTGATGTCAAGTTTTGTCTAACTCAATATAAGGAATACTATATTTTCCATTAAATTCCTCTTGCTTTGTAGCACAAAATTTGGACCTCTTCCCGTATTGGGTATTTGTCTCCTTACAGGATACACTAGCGTATGCTACAGCTCTTTTAAATGAGAAGGAGCAGTCTGGCAGCAGTAACGGCTCTGACGGGAGTCCAGCCAATGAGAACGCGGACCGCAGCCTCAGACAGGTATACGATATGTGTGTGTTTATAGCCTTTTACACATATGCAGTTGCTCAGTTGTGGAGCACCCCATTACACACAGGGCTTATATGTACGTATAGAGTCCCCCCATAGACTGTATAAAGAAGTGGATTAAGTGAGTGTGACGTCACCCATAGCGTTCGGCTCCAGTCAAATGAAGCTCATCGAGGCCAACGGTTATAGGGGCGAATTTGGAGCAGAGTTCCATATTTGGAATTTCCAACTGTTAGTGTCATAGCAACGCAACTCCCCTACCCGCCCTCACCGCTGATTTAGCAGGGAGTGGGTGCATAGCAACACTGTCAATCAAACCTGTTGCAAACGCTAGCGGGAGTGACCTCAGGGAAGGAAGGCGCCTGACATGTCTGTTATTAATGTTCATATCTTGATTTACTGACACAATAGCGAAAATAAAACTACCACGATCACATAGAGCGGGTTAATACAAAAATTTTGACCGAAATGATGAGCCTGACAGCAACATTTACAGAGAAAGGGGTGACAGTTTTTCAATAGAAACTGAACTGAAGCCAGAGTTGATGGAGCCGGAAACACACCCATGCTCACCTCCTGTTTGGAACGCAGCGGCTAGCAGGTTAGCTATGTCCATTTATATATGCAGTCTATGGGTACCCCTCAAACTTAGAAACTTTCACAAAGGAAATTAATTGTCTCAGTAACTCAGTTACACAATATAACACACGTCAATGAGAAAAGTTAATTAAAATAACTCAAAATGGAATTACATGAAATAGGAGCCTATCTGGTCAACTGAGGGATTACACAGACATACATAAAGTAGGGTGTACAAGACACCTTGACCAGACAGTTTGGAAAGCCAATAAAAACTTCTGTTTTACCAAGACTACAGCAAATCAGTAGCTGTTGGGAAATTGATATCTACATTTCCATGTGTTCACATTTACAAAATAAAATATGTCCCAAATATGAGCCCACGATGAACTGACTCATGGCTGATCTAAGCTGAGTATAATACACTGAAATGGGGGCTCTTGTCGTGAGCTGTAGAGGCACTTTGTTGCCTCCCACGGCTGTTATTAGAGCCAGGGTTTGCACTGTTGTGTCTCTGTCAGGGGCCCACACATGGCTCCACTGGAACACACATGAACACTGCCAATATAATAACCATGTACAGATTATAATTCTGCTGCCAGTATAGACCCAAATTGGACCTAGTAATTTACATAATATATATGTTCCTGTCAAAAAACAAAAATGTTGTGAAAAATGGCAAAGTAAAATGTTCCTAGTAAATTTATTGTATAGATTCATTACACTTGGTAAAATGTCTGTAAATTGTAGGATTTGCTATTAGTCATATATGTATTGATCATATATTTACATGTACTTTTCATTTTGAGCAATATTTCATTTTGTAAGGTTTTTAAAAATGTTCAGATTTAATTTTATATGTGTTTGGAGAATTGGGGTCCAGTCTGTCCCCACCCAAGGCCTAAAGTTAATGTGTGCACACAACCTTCAACTTAAAGGTGCTCGATCTACCTTCTGGCATTAAACCAATCTATCTAGGATTTGCTTAATTACATGGGGTTTTGTTTCTAAAAATACAATGAAAAACATGCGTTGTTGCAAGCGGCTCATCCTCTTTAAATTTCTGACCTGAAACTTGGTCTTGTAGTCTCACCGTTTTCCCTCCATAGAGATGTATGCATTTAAAGTTATGCTGTGGAACATTCCATGCAAGCAATGACATCTTGAGAAGGAGGTTGATTGAATGTCTTTTTTATGTTTAGCAATACCGTTTGTCTTGTATTCTGCTCAGTGACAATTATTCATTGACTTTTATAAGAGTTTTCATTATTGGCTGTATTCCTTAACCCAGAATGCTTTTTACGATTTGATTTTTTTTTGTGCATAAGGCTTGTCTTGTTTTGTTCTCTCAACTAACAAATACTCCCGTCTCTTTCACTTGCAGGGATCAGAGTCTCCCATGATGCTCGGTGACTCCAAAAGCGATCTTGAAGATGTAGACCCGTAGTTTTGGTCAGACCCATGAGGATCCACAACTCTTCAGAGCCAGCCACTCCTAAAGAAAAAAAGAAAATATCAAAAACTAAGTACAAACATGGCTGAACCTCTTATTGGTCCGGACACTTTGGACCCTTCACTTTGCAATACCAACCAGAACTGTCTGTTTTGGTCGCTATGGTAACAAAGGAGCTATGAATAAATCCCAAAATGACTTGCTTTCAGACAAGAAGCTGGCTGGAGTTGAATTATCATGAGGGGCAGCAAGAGTTTGCTTACAAAGAAGTACAAGGCTCCGGATGACTTCAGTTGATCCTTTTTATTCACTCATTCTCTGAATGAAAGCAGCAAAGGGAGGAGGCAGAGGATGGATGGGTCTGGGTTGTGTTTTAACAATTGTCTGCTCATATTTGCCAATTATACATATCTACATAGACATATTCAAATTGTAAAGACTTGTTCCATAGTTGTAATTTCCAATGTAAGATATATTTTAAAAGTCTTGTGTGCTCTTCCTCACACAGCCATACAACTCTCTTCACGTTAGCCGCTCGAGAGGAACCTGACATTGACTTCTTAGGTGCACTTGTACAGGATATACCTCCAAAACACGTGAGCACTTGGGACTGGGGTAGGCTTATGTATACGCACTTTACGCTCCGACCCAGAATATGGTGCAGCACTGGTCAGTTCCTCAAGAGCTTCCTATTATTATGTTATATGATCTTCTTTTTTTTGCTTTTATGATCAATTCATTTCAGTGCCACAATCCAAACTCGTTGAAGCCCTGATAGCTAGCCAGTTTGCCTGTGTGGCTTGACTCTTGACCTTGGCTAGTTTTGGGGCACTGGCCTCTCCCTATAGCATAGCAGTGCCCCGGTGGTTAGCAATTTGGGTACTTTTTGCTGACTGGCCTTCTTTTCGAGCTGGTTTTTAGTGCTGTGTTTTATTATTTTCGTTGCCAATCTCTTTTCTCTCTTGAAGGAGTTTAGGGACATGAGCCTTATGCAAGAATAGCTGATTGCAAAGTGCAACAGATCAGCTGCCTGTTTTATTTTTTTTAGGTGCCAAGGTTGTATACACTCAACACTTGTTAAAATCTTGCACATTTAAAGACATACATGCAATCACTTCATCCACATCGCTTTACAATTACCTCTGCTTTGTCTGAATTTGAGTTTTTTTGAAACGTTTTCATTTTGCCACATACACACACACACACGCAGAGGAGCCACATGTAGCCAGATTTCCTGAACAACTTTTCGAGCCAGTCGGGAGTCTTCAAGTGCCTTAACCTCCCGAAATATATCGCCTCTCTCCGCTTCAAACCACCACTGTCTCTGTATTATCATCAATTAGTCAAAACAGGAATCTTAGTAACATGTGTTGTGACAAAGGATTGTAGGAATCTTGAACTCACTGTGTGTATGGGAAAGGGGTGTAGGCGGTACCCTATTCAAAAAACAGGGTTAGGTGTTAGGACAGGGTTTGGTAATGGTAATACAATGCTGCTTCTTTCTCTATCGCTGTAAAATTAAAGGGGAACCATGCAACTTTGCTTAGTTCATCTGTTAATTCATTTCAAGGTTAAGGATATGGGCCAAAATACTACATCATACTACTACTTCTACACCGTCTTTCAGTTTATCACCTGCAATGAAAATATTTAAAATAAAAATATTTTCAAACTTGGCATTTGTGAACATTGTTGACCAGGACTAAATTAAGTCTTGACTAAAACTAAACCACAACTAAACTAACTCTTCAAAAGCAAATCATTAAAATGTCTTACAACTTCCAGAAGAGGCCATCACATTGATTCAATATCTCTTAATACATGGTAAAAAAAAGTTCCATGGTTCCCTTTTAAAACCCTCACCCTTACTTTATGAAATATATGAATTGATTTTGCTCAGCTTTAACAGGTCAATGTTTACAATATGAGGACCTATAAAGCAGTCATGCATTATGGTTTGGGTTTTCTCTGCTTCTTGCTGTGAGATCTCCGGGCCTAAGGAGACGTCAGACACTTTTGCACCCTCTCTCTCTCTTGCTCACTCCATGCCCATGTCCTCCATAGAAGTGAATGTCATTGTGCTTTCTGGCATGTTTGCATGTGTGGCAGTAAGAAGTGGCGAAGAAACAACCGTCTTATTCTGTGAAAAATCTGTTATTTTTCTGTTTTTCTTGCTGTGATATTTGTCATGAGCACTTACTGTCACAGAAACATGCCCTCTCTGATTTAGTGCAAACAGATGGAGCTGCATGTAGTCTGTGCCAACCATACATACATTGTCACATTTACCCCAAATCTCTCCTCTAGGTTTGCCCTCTGCCCTCGACAACCACAACCACTTTTCAAAGTTGACAAACTTTATCAAAAAAACAATCGGATCCTGTTTTAATCCGGGGATGCAGGGAGGGACATGGGAAGTGTGTGGGTCGGGATCGGCATCTATACGGGTTTTTACTGTCATTTGAAGATTCACTTCTGCCATCGCAGGATTCTGTATTGCATGTTAAGACTCAAGTTTTAATTTGTACATCAGAGTTTGATTAAGGGGGAATTTGATATAAAATAAACTGGAATGCACAACTTTGGATATTTGTTAATGTGGATACTGTAATTATTTTCAAACATTAAGGAGTAAAATGAGAATTGACTAGGCTAGGAAAAAAGAATAGGCTAGGACTAAACTAAAGTAGGTCAAAAGTAGTAGTACACTAAGTTTTTGTTTGTTTTTTTACTGAACCAGGGTTAAAACTAGGACAAACCAAGAAGAAAGAACAGTCATTCAATAAAATAAAACCATAAAAAAAATGGATTTTGATTGCAACAGAAATGAAAAACTATTTCAGTGGTGACTGTACTACATCGTGAGAATCATTGGATTATATTGAAGTGTTCATGAAAAGATATATTTGATATATCTGGCATTGCTGTACAGATAAATCATGAGATGTATACAATGTGAAACATGTTCTTAGTAACAACACTATTTGGAAATCTGTATCAAGACAAACTATTCCTACAAACATCCCCCCAGCAAATGCAAGAGTAACTACCCACTAAATTATTTGAAGCTTGATGGCGGAGACAAAGGTGCTTGAATTAACCCGTGTGTTAATCATGAGACTAATCAGGCTCATTATCCTCATCAGTGGATCAGACACAGACAGGAGTTTCCTGTTGTGTGATGTCCAGCTGCGTTGTCTCTGCTCCAGTAACAAAAAAACAAAAAAAACAAAAAACATGTCTGCTGCAACTGCCACATGTAAAACTGTGGGCTTAATATTTAGTACATGATTAGATTGATTCAGAATTCAAAAGACTGGAATCTCCAAATGAATGTGTTTATTTTGACTAATAGTTTTGTACAAAAGATGAACAAATACACATAAAAACACTTACAATTGACACAGTAAAATGAAGGCTAAACCTTTCATATATTCATACATTTGAAGAAGTGGACACATCTTCAATAGCAAAAGAAATATAAAAGAATTCATATAAAAATCCCATTCCTACTGTATTGTAATCCCCTGCTAGGGCTTATCCATGGGGCTTGAATACACATTGGCTTATAAATCCTATATTATACATTTTTTCCAAGCTCCTTTTTACCACCAGATGAAATCATGCCTTGGGGCAAAAGATTTTTTGAGATTTTTAGATGGATACAGCCTTGCTCAAATGTGTAAAGAAAACTAAAGCATAATGAACTATACTCTAAACCAAGTGATATAAACATAAATGATATAAACAATGTATATAATATTCACTTTTCAAATACTGGATGCTAATAGCTGGGTAGTACACTCCATCAGTGCAGAACAGGCTGACCATCATCTCTAATGTGACAGCAAACCGCGATACCCACAGCCCCACCCACTCCTGAGCCACTGTGAACATGGCAACTGTTACCCTTGGCAACTGGACCAAAGATGAAGCCATGTGAAACAGCATTACAGTCTGTCAAAGTCCATCCAGCCGGGCATGATACTTCCACCTGCAAAAAGTAATGTACAGAAAGAAACACTTTTAAAACATGCAGGGTCATAGTAATTTACCAATTTCTACTATTTCCTATGTATTCTGAGCACCCATGCCAGGAGTACTCAGGAGCTCAAGACTTAGCCTATTGTCTGCATGTTTTAGGTTGATGTTGGAAACTGATTAATTAAATACATTTTGCATTGAATTAGAGCTCCAATTTACTAATAAAAAATTGGCTTAAGTAGCTCTTATCTATATGTATTTGTTGATTATTGAGCCACAAATTTACATAAATTTTATTTTTGACAAGGAATTTCATGACTTTTACAGAGGTAGTTGCTTTTTCTTAATAAATATTGTAAGAACTGCAATAGGATTGTTACTCTGGACACCTTTGCTTATGATAGTTAAATAATATGAAGAATTAGTCTGGGAAACAATCTATAAACTCAAAGAGAGCCATCTTTTAAAATGGACCTGCTCTCCGTTTGTGGCTGTCTGCTCCAGGACTTGGCACTCCAGAGAGGGGACGTGGCAGCACACGGCAGTGGACATGACGTCTCCAGGGACAGAGCAGAGTCTCCGGTCTCCGTGATGTGGACGTGAGCCAGCCGACAAGTGACCAGAGGACCAGGACATACAGCCTGTATGAACCAGATAAATACAGTGAACTTTTATTTTCATTTACTGGTTGAAAAAGCATTAATGAAGTTGAAAGAATTACTAACATTTTTGTTTTGATCGCTACATTTTTTTACAATAAATTAAATATATATATATATTTTTTTTATCTCAAATAAAAATACCAATACT
>KN484180.1:35959-53742 GCA_000787095.1 Periophthalmodon schlosseri | reverse complement strand
TAGCAAAACAGAATGACTATAAAGTCCACAGATGTGTTTGTCAGATGTAGTTAACAATGCAAGGGCATAAAAATTTGATGTTTTTTTTTGTTTTGATTTCAACTCTAAAGCAATATCCCACTTTCTCATGTGTTTACATTATACGCTCATGTCTTGTCCAATGACACAATGAAAAAAACTCTTCAAGTATTGATTAAGTCAAACCTTCTTTATAATTGCCCAAAGAACATTTTTTTTTTTTTTTTTGCAAACACAACAATAATCCAAACATAAATCTATTTAACTTGTGTGCCTGAATAACAATAAAAACACTTTAAACGAACATCTGCTGCTGCTACACTCATATTTAACTATGAACAGGCGGGGCCTGTCAGTTCAAGTTCAAGTCAATGGACCTGTTTCTATCAGTTTTTTTCAGTTGTTTGACAGTGCAGTTTAGGTGCTATAGTCCTGCCCTCAGCGACCTCTAACATTCACTGGTTTACTGCAGTCTGACCATGGGGTTCACACTTTACACATGAATTTGGGGTTGAAAGAATTGTGTTTTTGTCTAAAATCAGTGAATATATTCAAACATTTTCATGAAAATTATAATTGAGATAAATGTACATTTTGCTTATTTGCTCGCTGGACTTACAGAATAGTAAATACATCCAAACTGCTTTAGTAATATATAATGAGGTCTGGACAGTGAGACAAGACATTTACACAAGCTCTCACTGGATGTGCAGTATACTGTATGTAGGATGTGCAGTATACTGTATGTAGGATGTGCAGTATACTGTATGTAGGATGTGCAGTATACTGTATGTAGGATGTGCAGTATACTGTATGTATATAAGGCCACCTTTTACAGTGGGCTGATAAATCTAAATCTGGAAAGATTGAAATTCAATAAGCAGGGCTCTTAATTACCTGAATTACGTAAATGTTCACTTGTCCATTCAGCTGTGACTTTTTTGCTGTTATGTTTGAGTTTAAAAAATGAAAGTGACCGTCTTAGGACCAATGTCATTTTCCTCATGAGGACAGACCTGTAGTATTGAAAAAACAAACTGAATCCAATGTTCTTGTGTGTTTCTGAATGAGAGCAAAGTGTTCTGAGAAAGAGCCCAAGAACTGTGTGGACTGATGAGAAATGTTCTAAATGATTGGACCATCCCCTGTTCAGATACATGTGTGAATCAAACTAAACCAAGTTTTAAAAAACTGTGCTGAATGTGTATTGAGTAGTTTTAGACCTTGTGGTTTACAATGAACAAAATGTCAAATCATTTTTACATCACTAAAGCACACATGGTAGCATAGCGACAAAGTAAATATTTAGCATTCTTGCCGCAAAACAAGACGATACTTTTTGTGCTGAGTTAGCAATCAGCTACAATCAAACCAGAGACCTTGCTGCTAGCTTCCAAGTACCAGAAATTCTCTCAGTCCCCACGTCTTCAAAAGTCAAGTTCACACGCTAACAACATGTTAACAACATCGTGCTCACCGGTGGACTTTTGCGGTTCACTTCCAAACGCGAGCTTCAAGGCCGATTACAGCAGCTATTCTCCGCGCTAATCGCTACGCATTGGTTTAGCCGCCTTTCAATGAAGCCGGGCGGCCAGCAAGGCCACCTTTTACTGCGGGCCGATAAATCTAAATCTGAAAAGAGTGAAATTCAATAAGCAGGGCTCTTAATTACCTCCATGTTCACTTGTCCATTCAGCCGTGACTATAAACCAAGCCTGCTGCAGCTCGGAGCGGCTAAGCTTCACCTTGTCCCAGCCCCATACATCATCGTCTGTCAGCGCCGGGCCACTGTGGCGTACATGGGTAAACTTTGGTTAACAATTAGCAACCGCCGAACAAGCTAACTGCCCGTGCAAGTCAGGCTAAATAAACAGCAGTGACCTAGTGGGGAGGTGTTATGTCATTGAAGGCGACCCTCCGTGAAATGTATATGTTAGTGTTTTCATCGTCATTTTGGTGTTTTCTCAAATGCTAATCTTTGACTTGATTACAAAATGTATTGCGAACTGAACCGTAAAGGGCCCATATTACGCTATTTTCTGATCTATGTTATAATGTTGTTTCCTCATCACAAACAGACCCGGAGTTGTGTTTTGTTTCATTCACACATGTTTAATGCACAAACCCTGCATATTTAGGCTGAGTTCTTCTCTCAGAGAAAGAAGAGGAAAACACTGTGTTCCACCTTGTCATTGTGAAGTTATGTTATACACTTATGCATTTCTTACACTTAAAGGTCCTATATCACGCAAAATTGACTCTTGTGAGCTTTAACCCATGTTTTAATGTTGTTACCGCCTCAAAAACATACCTGGAGTTGTGTTTTGTCTCATTCACACGTGTTTGAGGAATCCTGTATTATTAGTCTGTTTACATCTCCAAAGCTCAATATGGCCTGTTCCACCTGATGATGTCATGAAGAGGTAGTTTTCAAGTTAACAGCTCCTTTTACCTTTAGTTCAGTAGAGATTGGCTATTCCAGGGCTGAAATTATCCAAATGATTCTAGGGAAGGTGTATGGAGTTTAAAAACACAGTGGAGCACTTCCTGTGTTACCACATGACATCACAAGGTGGAACAGAGTGTTTTCTGTTTTAGAGAGGAAATCAGTCTAAATGTGCAGGGTTTGTGCGTTAAACATGTGTGAATGAAACAAAACACAACTCCAGGTCTGTTTGTGATGAGGAAACAACTTTATAACATAGATCAGAAAATAGTGTAATATGGGTCCTTTAAATACTCTTTCAATATGCTATGAATAAAATGACGGTATGTTTAAGATTTCCAATAATTGAAATGCCAAATGAGTAACAAAAAATGAAAAAAGTTCAATATTTTACTATATTTTTCCAGAAAGTTGAAATTCAAATACTCTGTCCCTCAAAATTATAATAGACTAAAAGTTTCAGAATAATTTGTTTCAATACAAATTTGTACCTGTTACTTAAAAATGTTATGAATATAAAAAAAAATAAATCAATACAAATTAAAGTTGACATTTTAGTTTTGCAAAAGCTGAATACAAAAGTTAAAAAAGCGTAGTATTTTCATGAAAATGTTTTTTTTGGATATAACTTTTAGGTGAATGGGTTGGTTTCAAGTGGCATAATGATATATATAGTTAGGTGGGCGACTGTAACTCATTTGGTAGAGGTTGGTGGTTTGAATCCCTCTCTCAACATAAACATCATTGGTTGTGCGGTCAGATCCTTGGGCAAGACACTTAACCCACGTCACCCCCAGTGTGTGCGTACAGAATGTGTGTGTGAATGGGTGAGTGGTTCCTTGATGTAAAGCGCTTTGAGTGCCCAGAGAGTGGAAAAGCGCCGTTAAAAATGTGACCGTTTACCTTTTACCAGATAGTTTAAAACTGAGCTGGAGGACAGGTCAGAAAGAGGCGTCATTGTCCAATCCCAAAGCTATAAGATTACTATGACTCATGTGTGGCGTTTCCATTTTAACAGTGATTATAAGCTCAAATAAATGAATTTAGTTTGAAAGGGCATCTGGCTTATTATTGCATGATAAAACCAGATTTTTTTTCATAACAAATACACCATTCTTTATGTTTTGGCTCATTATATTCATATCCTCAACCGTATAGTTTTTCCCTTCTATTTGAACGGGACCACTATATGTATCTCCATAGTCGATGTGTAAATGTGATGCTAAACCATGGAATATAAAAGAGGGATAGCACACGACAAACAGAGGAGGATAAAGAGGAGGATGAGAGGCACAGAGCCCGGTTGGCCAGTCGGGCAGACCTCAGCGCAGAAGGTCAAGTGTATGGGGCCGTGCTGTTTCCCTGCAACGATGGGTGGTTGTTAGTCTGCAGGGTTTAACCAGCTGGATGCGGTTGGGCCGTCCCAAATTAGGACAGAGGTTTGTCACACTCTATGGCCCGATTCCAGACCCTTCTGGATTCAAACAGAACGTTGAAGAGACTGGCTGCTCGGGCAAGAATATTGTAGCCAAAGGAACAACATTTCCATGGGGACAAAGAGGAGACGTCCTTCTTCCGGCAAAGTGAGAGTCAGGTTTGTGGAGATGCAAACCCGCTCAGAGTAAATACATCTGTTCTTCAGTGCTATAAACATAACCAAAATGAAAAAAAAAGAAAAAAAAAAAGAAACTGTGGCTTTAAATAAAAAGTTTAACCCATTAAATCCATGTTACCTTTAAAGGTCCCACATTAAGATATTTTCTGATCTATGTTATAATGTTGTTTCCTCATCACAAACAGACCTGGAGTTGTGTTTTGTTTCATTCACACATGTTTAACACACAAATCCTGCAGCCTGTGTTCTTTTCTGATACAGAAAACACTCTGTTCCACCTTGTGATGTCATGTGGTGATACAGGAAGTGCTCCACTGTGTTTTTAAACTCCAGAACCTTCACTAGATGTCATGTGGTGATACAGGAAGTGCTCCACTGTGTTTTTAAACTCCAGACACCTTCACTACAATCATTTGGATGATTCCAGCCCTGGAACTGCCAATCTCTACTGAATTAAAGGTAAAAGGAGCTGTTAACTTGAAAACTACCACCTCATGACATCACAAGGTGGAACAGAACATTTTGAGCTTTGGAGATGTAGACAGACTAATAATAAAGGATTATTCAAACATGCGTGAATGAAACAAACCACAACTCCAGGTATGTTTTTGAGGAGATAACAACATTATAACATAGTCTAAAGCTCACAAGAGTCATTTTTTTTTGTAATATAGGACCCTTAAATATATGAAGTTAAGCAAACATTTGCTTTAAGATTAATATTTTAAATAGAAATTTTTTGTGCTTTGTACCAACTTTGTATCAAAACTCAAACAAGTCCAAGTTTGACCCACTCTGGCAACAAAAAGCATGTAGTCACCCTCCTCTTCATCGTCCTCCTCATCCTCGCCCGTCTCTTCTACTCTGGAGGCTAATGATCGCCTTGAAGCATCACTTTCCACCACAAATGGAGCACAAGAAACAAAAGAACCGTGCCCATCAAATCAACACCCACGAGCCTCCGACTGACGCGCAGGTGTTAGCTAAGCCAGCTCTCCTTGGCTAACCTTGAGCTACACCACCTCACAACCAAACAACCGTCTTTGTCTCTCGGAAATGGAAGCAATTAGCGACCGGGGTTACGGCGGAGGGGTTACGGGGGGGTATCGGAAAGAGAAGGAGAGCAGGGAGAGAGCGGCGAGCCGGGTAAGCCGCGGGGGTCCGGCAGGGAGAAGGTCAGGGATAATTAGGAGCCTTGGTGGCCCCGCTCGAGAGGCCCGGGAGGGGGGGTCGCAGATGGGCCCCGGAGCTCAGGCACCTTGGGTAGAAGGGAGGCGCGTGGACAATACTGATGAGAGGGGATATATATGTGGACAAACAAGAGGTGGAACAATGAAGCACAACAGATAGATATACTACTTTTACTTGAAGATTGTATTGTATTTGAAGATTTTTTTTTTATGTGATACATTTACATTACTTCAGTATTTCTTGGTCCTGTATCTGTACTTTTATTTAAGCAACAAAACTGAATGCTTCTTCCGCCACCGGTTAAGACCATACTTCAGAACATTCTCCATGAAAATAGATTAGGTTAGGTTTTATTCAGGCCAAATAAGAGTCAGGTCTGTGGAGATGCAAGCACGTTTATAGTAAGGGCACTTTTTTCAGTGCAATAAAAACATCCAAAGCAACAGTGGGGCAGCAACAAATGGATAAAACAGAGACTTGGGTTAGATAGAAGGTCAGGTTTTGCGTGTCCTTAAAATGTATTCCATGTTTGGGAAGCAAAATAACCAAAAGCTTTTTCCCATTTCAGTTCAAGTGCGGCCAGTTTTTAGAAGTAGACAATCATGAGATCTTGTATTAAAAGTTCCCATATCAAAGCTCAAGAAACAAGAGAGATATTCAGGCAGTTTATCAAGTAGTCCCTTATAAATACATTTATACAGTGCTTTTCTCTTGTGACAGACAGCAATGGCAAACCTACTTTTTCAGAGAGAGTACAGTGATGGGTTTTAAATTCTCATTATGCAGGGTGAAGTGCAACCTGTGCAAGGGTTTATATATTTCACAAATGTTAGTATTATGGTTTAGCTACAGTAGATGAGATGGTTGAAATACATCCTGGACAATCCCCCTTATTTTGTCTAAGCATCAGTTTTATTACCACTGTCAGTGAACATGATTCACAAAGTAGGAACTTGCTTCTGTGGTGTGGTGCAACATGAAACAAAGAATAATCATGCTAATAAATATAAACTATGATGAAATAAAAACAAGGGCATGCATTAAAGGTAAATAAAAATAAAAATACATTTTGCTGACTGTATATAAAATGTACAATATGGGCAGAGCAACAGTACAAAACGTTCAGGTGTTATATTGTTCATGAGACAAACAGCAGAGGGGAGGAAACTGTTCTTGTGGTAGGAGCGTCGCTGTTATTCTGATTTTGCATAGGGCTGTGGATCTCAACCGCAAAACAGTTCATACAAAGCACATTAACAATGAACATTCTACACAAATACATATTTAATGTCATATTTTAGCTGCAAGACTCTTCTATACTTGTGCATTGAAATGAATGGGATCCCTGTGCGGCTGGAAATGGCTAAAGGACAAATGTGTGGACCAGTAGCAGTCACAAATACAAGTTGGCAGGGCAGAATAATGTGGAGTGTTGTTGATCAGGGATTTGATTTCTGACTCATATCTATGAATGAGCACATTCATACACCAATAACAAGCACGAAAGGCACTCAGGAGCAAGATGTTGTGATTGCAACTTCTTGTACAAAAAAAATAAAAAATAAAAAAAAATTAAAAAATTATATATAAGGACAAATGTGTGGACCAGTAGCAGTCACAAATACAAGTTGGCAGGGCAGAATAATGTGGAGTGTTGTTGATCAGGGATTTGATTTCTGACTCATATCTATGAATGAGCACATTCATACACCAATAACAAGCACGAAAGGCACTCAGGAGCAAGATGTTGTGATTGCAACTTCTTGTACAAAAAAAAAATATATATATATATATATATTCACATATTTTATTAAAAAGAAAAAAAAATGAAATAGAAATAGCCTTTTTAAGAGCAATAAGAGCAATACAATTTTGTCAAATTTCAAACAGATAAAAAAAAATAAAAATCAAGTAATAATTATATTTTTTCAAATTTTTGTGAAATATAATTGGTTCCATTGGCATGTTCTCCCTTTACCACTCAACACATACTTAAAGCAAGATGAATACTCGTCTTGAAGTCATTCTTGCAATCAACTATTTAAAAAAGTTATTTTAGACTACTAACAATTATGTTTTTTGCAGAATGTTAAAGGTTAATAATTAAAAGGTAACTAATTTGGTTTATTATAATATTAACATTATAGATTGCATTGTTAGCATGGCTTCTTGTATTGAATTCTAAAATTGCGACACCTTCGATACTGTACCATATTACAATACAGCAATACTTCTATAGAGTATTCATTTGTAACACATCTTTGCTTTTGACGTTTGATTGACAGCATTGCTAAGCGCCCGCTCTGTGCTAGACCAGCGATGTGGGCGTGAAGGAGCGTTACCTTCAACAGCCTCGCTCCGCATTGGCTCTTTGGTTGCTATGATACTTACGGTCAGAATTCCAAATATGGAACTTGGATCCAAATTCACTCCTATAACTGCTAACCTCGATAAGCTTCATCTGACTGGTACCGAACGCTACGGGTGACGTCACACTCACTTAGTCCACTTCTTTATACAGTTGCGTTACATACATTTACTTACATTTCTTTCTTGACTAGGAATTTACTTTTTTTTTTCCTTTTGACATTTCATTTTGTCCATTTTCATAATAAATACCCCCTCTTTGATCAAATGCTAACTTGATTAACTCTGACATCCCTGGTCACTACATAGCAGTCAATAAAGATGTCTTACCCAACCCAAACCGTACTTTTCACTCTCCTCCGTACAGCCACTAATCCAGTAGTACTTGACTTTTAACTCCAAATGTCAGCCGTGTCACCCTCCCGCCTTAAGCTCTTATTCCCCACTGACCCGCTCAGCACAATCAATTTAAGTGACCAGGAACATGCAAAACAGCCCCGTACTGGTAATGAACAACTTGACATTTCCATCAGGGCCCAGGAAAACCACTGTGCAGGAGGAGAATAGGACGTGTTAAAGACATTGTAGAATTTGATGTCTTGATTTCAGATTTAGGGCAGGGGACTGTTTAACGCGACAGGAGATACATTGTTTCTGAAAGAAATAACTAAACAGAAAATGTTCAAATGCCGAACCTTCTATTTTGCCTGCCAAGTCCAGAATAATATCTCCCCGAGTTATTTATACAAAGGGATATCAGTTTAGTCTCCACTCCCTCTGTAGCATCTCAAACCCGACTCAAACACGACCGTCCAATCAGATTTGTTTATTTCAGTGGCGCATGTGAAACGAAGGAGCTCATTGGTTGCTTATCATTTTGAACAAAGTCAAACTTTTCTCTCACCTCAGATTAACAGAGTTTAGTGCTTTGCTCATTGATTCTGCAAAAATGTGTGAATCCCTTGTGTTTTTTTTTCCCTTTCATTTTTTTACTCATAAGCAGCCATATTTGTGTTGATATAGGCGGACCATACGTGTCCCTGATTGGCTAATCTACCTGTCAGTCACACCCATCTGAACTCGGGGAGATTCACCGGTGACCAGACTCACACCGAGGGAAAGTACTTAAGTGTGTGTTTGGATCCCAGGTGACCTTGCAATTATTATTTAAGATTAAACTTGTCATATTAATCCTTTGTCTTGAGATGCGCCTGCACACGATGTCTAAAATGGATCTAGACCAAGACCTGGACTAGACCAAGACCGAAATCAAGTCTACATTAGAACTAAGCTCAAACCAGGACCAAACCATGAAAACTACTTTTTGATATTTAAACAGAAATTTATACCACGCTTTTTGACACCATTAATCATTATAGTTACTCTTCCCACTGTGACAAAAGCTTCATGCTGACAACATTAAACGATTTTAACATTTGAATTTCTTGCACTGCTCCTTCTGATATGAATTAGCTTTTTCTCATTTTTGTGCCAAACCTTTCAAAAGACTAGATTTTGAGCATTATTTAATGTTTTGTCCTTCCAATGACATTAACTTTAAATGATAGATCAGCTCCTACGTCCAGACCATAAACTGTATATATAAATGGACTGAGCTAAAGTGCTAGCTGCCGCGTTCCAAATAGAAAGTGATCATGGGCTCCATCGACTCTGACTCCAATTCGCTTTCTATTGAAAACTGTCGCCCATCTCTCTGTAACTGCTGCTGTCAGACTCGTCATTTTGATCATAAAAAGTTTGTATTAACCCGCTCTACATGATCCTGGTATTTTGATTTCCTATTGTGTCATCAAGATATGGACATTAATAACAGATAAATCAGGCATCTTCTTTCCCTGAGGTCGCTCCCGCTAGCGTTAGCTACAGGTTTGATCGACAGTGTTGCTAAGCGCCCGCTGCGTGGTAAACCAAAGGCATGGGCGGGAAGGGGCGTTACCTTCAACAGCTTCGCTCCAGATTGGCTCTTTGGTTGCTATGATACTCGCGGTCAGAATTCCAAATATGGAACTCGGCTCCAAATTCGCTACTAGAACTTCTAGCCTCGATGAGCTTCATTTGACTGGAACTGAACCACTTCTTTATACAGTCTACAGTTACATTACATCTTACATTTCTTACTTGAGTTGTAATTTTAATTAATTTAATACTTTTTTACTCTTAACAAAATAATTTCTTTGAACACGACTTTGTACTTCTACTTGAGTAATATTGTTTCGCTGTAACGTTACTCTTACCTGAGAACCCATTTGTCACGTCTGCTCACTCTGCAACCTACTGAAGGATGGATTTTCTTATACGAGGCAGTAAAACTCATCAGGATTTAGCTTTGACATAGATTGTACCAGGCTGTTGTGAGCGCGCGGCTGAAGCTAACCTGCTGACACAAGCTAGTCTGTCACATGTAGCAAGTCTGACAGACAGCTAAGATCTCCATTATAGAGACAGTAAATGGGGGGCTACATGACTATTGGATGCCATTACATGCACAAAGTAGACAGATCCTTTCACTGGGTGTTTCAACCGTCCAACTAGACTTTAACACTGGAAAAATAACATCTAGGTAGGTCAAAAGACTTGCCAACAAAAAAAATCTGTTCAGGGAACGACAGTTGGAGTGTCAGATGCACCGATCCAAAGGTTGGCGGTTTTAATCCCGCATAAGCATCTGACCCACAGGTTGGTGGTGCAATTCCAGCTCCAGCCCCACAGATGAATGCTGTCCTTGGGCAAGACCTTAACCCACGTCCTTGGGCAAGACACTTAACCCACATTAACCCACCTTTCCCCCAGTGTCTGCGTACACTGGTGCATGAGTGTGTGTGTGTGTGTGTGTGGCTTTGAGTGGCTTGAAGGTGGAAATGCGTTATATAAAAATTTGACCATAGTAGATAGAAGTAGAATAGAAGTAGACCTATACTTACAATAAGATTCTGTACTGTGATATTTGTTCTTTAGGAATTAAACCTTTCTTTCATGCCGTTTAAGACTAATTAACGTGTAGTAATTATAAAATGGTACAGAAAAAAACTGTTGTTGTTATTGCACAATTGCACAATCACCACATTAAAATTGGGACTAAATTAGGACTAACCCCGGAACTAAACCTGGACTAGACCAGGACTAAACTAGGACTAGAACCAAAGCAAATCTAGATTAGGGCTTTCACGATGCCAAAACTAGAAAAAATGTGTGTCAAAAATCAAAAATAGAAGAAAAATGGTTAGCACTCTTTGTGTCTTTGTTCACGCTTTATTAAGGCTTATTATCGTGCGGTTAATAATTGCGCGTTGATTTTGTCATGCCAAGGGACACAACAGTATTCACTTGAACCCGCTACCCTCTGGTTGGTGGCCGAATGCTTAGCCCACTGTCCTAGTGTCACCTCCGAGAATCTACTTTTCATCGCATTGGTAATTTCAGGAAAATCTCTATACAACTCTATTTATTATTCAGTCCCCCTCTGTACCACAACATCTCCGAGTCCCAACTTGCTAATGCTAAACAAATACATTCTGACAGAGGGTCAACAGCCCACATCCGTGAGAAAAAATGACTTTATATTGATATTTCACCTCTTGTCGACAGAGCAATTTCAAAACAGTGACGGACGTAGCATGATTTCTCCTAGCTGCGCAGCTACAATGCTAATAAGTTTGTGTGTGCGCGACATTTTAATAAGGTGAGGCTAAGGCTAAGCTACGCAGGTGCACTTGGAGTAGCTCTAGATTGGCTGTAATTGCTAAGCTTTGTCTAATCCGGTTGCTTAGTTGTGGCCATACAAATTTGGCGTGACGCGCTATGTAAATATCAGCTAAATGTCAGCTTCGTTAGGGGGGATACAAGATTGCGGGATAGAGCGCAATGCCTTTGGAGCTGTCTGGATGCGGTTGGTTGAACATGTCGTAGCCTCCGGGGGGGAAACGGGGGAGGGCGGAGCGGGGGGGGATTCCCAATTTGGGGTCACCCTTAGAGAGTGTTCCATGGTTATGTATGTGCATGTGTGGCAAACAAATGTATTATGCAGGCCAGGCGTTTGTCCCTGATGGGTGCTGTTTCGTAGACTGGAATAAATGTGGAAATATTGCATCTCATGTTTACAGATGGGACGCTGGTGTGCTACATGGCATTTGGAGAGAGGATTGTGGAATTGTGGACACCTTATACCCAATATTAAATGTTAGTATCTTGACCTTTTTGGTATGGGTTTAATTTTTGCCCACCGACCAGGGTATTCAACGGTGAACAAAACAAGGTTCTGAAAGTCAATTTTCCATTAATTTTATGCACTTCCTTCATCACGTTTTTCCACAAGCAACATATTCTGTATTTCTGTTAAAACAGGCTGAAGTACGTCCATTGGCGGGAGCCAGGCCAGATGGATTCTCATGAGTTTGTGAACAAATATTGCAAGAATTTTTCTTGCTGGCCAGGTTGGTAAATGCTCACTGCCCCATCAATGTTTCAGTTACAACCCCCTGACTCTCCATCTCCTCGTCCTCACAACCACCATTATCTAGATGCCAACCATTTGTATTATTGTAATAATATAGCAGTATACTCCTCCATTACGTCTGCCTGCCAAGATCTAAGCACCAAAGTTTATCCATTCAGTCAACTTGCACCTTACCCATTTGTATTAGTCAGGTTAAGCCCGTCCTGGTTAAATTCAGCATATCAAATGTCTCCCTATTGTTTGAGCACGAGCCTGTTGACAGAAGTGCCTGTTGTATCAGAGTGTTTATGGATGTGGTGAGCGGTGATCCGTCATGTCTGTGCAGTGGCTAATGAACAGACTCAGTGTTAAATGTCAGCTGTCTGCTTGTCACGGTGAAAGATGGACTCCGCCAGAGTTTTTCTACTTTTGTTTGAGTGACGGGGTTTAATAATGTGTGTGCTCCTGATCATTCTGTACTGTGGTATTTGCATGAGTTAAAATGACTGGAATTCACAATATTTATCTTGAGAAGTTTAGACAGGAGCTGCAATCCACTGTGATAGTGCAGAGACATAGACATTTACAGAGCTAGTTCATTTTAAACAGTTTGCAAAGTTATTCCTCACTTATCTTACGCATTCTGTGCATCCTAATCATTCACAGCGATGAGTTTATAAGCTCTTTTTCATAACTCCCTGAGTGGAGTTTTGTCTCGATGGTAAGCTAACGCCAGCTAGCATGCTATTGCGCACTTCCTGATAATATGAGAATAAAATGCTTTACATTTAGATGCAGACAGTATGCAGCTGACATACTGTGAGTTCAAGAGCTGCTTATACAGTATACCTGTACTTGGGCAAGACACATTTTGCTCAGATACATGGGAAAACCGTACAGGTACAGGGCCTTTAAGGTGTGAACTGGCACCTGAGTTATATTTTGCATGATCAGCTCCTATTAGTATATCAGCTTTCCCTTTTCTTTGTTTTGATTTTGGTCTAAGGATGGAGGTTTTACCTTAGGCCCTCATTTCTGTTCAGAGATAGGTGTCAAAGAGGCTATATTTGTGAGGAAAGACAATCTACGACAATATCTACTGACTGAACTAATGACATATACTCCTATAGTGCAACTAGGGTGTGTTAGTTTCAGTGTAGTTAGCTCCTCCCTTCCTCCTGGTTGTCAAAAGTATCAAAAATCCGACACTAATCAATACTAAAACTAGCATCAAAACTGGATACACATTTGAGCAGATATCAATATTAACAAAATCACAATGAACCTTTCCAGAACAGCTTTAGAATGATCTTGAGCTGTATCAGAACAAGTATAAGACACATAGACTAGTACACGCCCATGGACCACGTGGTAATCTAAAAGAACGTACTACAATTTAATGTTGGAAATAACATTCTATTATCTAATTAAGTGTTTTTTTTTTAAATTATCATCGTGGTATCGGAATCGGTGTTGAGTATCGAGTCTGTTCCTTAGTATCGAAATCAACACTAGTGCTGTCAGAACTGAAGAAGCCTCTCGACTGAGCGGCGAAACGTATTAACTCTTAAAACCTTTTGTCCAGTTCACAGCATAACATGTTCTTTTACGATAAACTAGTGGAAATGAATATTATTATTTTGAACTCAAACTTCTTCTTTGTAAACCGCAGTAGATGTTAGCGTTTGCTACGTTGCCGGCGGCTCTCCACAGCGGGACCTCAGCCCATAGATCATCTCCTCTGTTCACACTGTGCGGCTGACACGCTCCTCCATCGGGCCAATTACTCCTGTGTGCTCCCTGGTGACAGATCGCGTGTATGCATATTTATGCCTCATAAACGGAGGCAGCGCAGCGGGACCCGATCAGCCCCGTCCATCACAGACAGCCTATTGTGTTCTAATAGGACGCTTTAATTGACCTAAACAATGAGGAGCTTAAAGATGTCGTGACGTCAAATTTTAGAGGGAAGAAGATTAAATGGGTGACTGAAAAACAGCTCTGTGATTTTGAAATTACTTTATAATATATTCAAATTTTGAGTCAAACTTTTCTTTTTTTAAACTTTTTTTTTAGATTTATTATTTTGCTATGTATAACGTATTCATAATAATATTAATATTGATAATAATGTCTTCAAAATGATAACTTTAAAGGGACAGTAGCTCAGTTGGTAGAGTATTCGTCCTCCGATCCAAAGGTTGGCGGTTTGAATCCAGCTCTCACAGATGAATACTGATGTTGTGTCCTTGGGCAAGACTCTTAACCCACCCCACCCCTAGTGTCTGCGTACACAGGTGTATGAATGTGAGTTGTTCCTTGATGTAAAGCGCTTCGAGTGCCTTGAAGGTGGAAAAGCACGATATAAAGATGTTCTTATAAATATAATAATAATAATAATGATATAATAATTGGACAAAAATAATATGTAAAAAAATGTAAATAAAAAAGATCAATGCTAAATTCTACACACAGAATAACAAAGCTATTTATTTAAAGGTCCTGTGTCTGATTTTGAACCATGAGTGAGGAACATGAATCTGTTTGAACAGTTAGCCCCACCCACTTTGTCTCGTCACCCAATCAGATGAGTCTGACCATGGCAGAGAAACAGCTGTCTGTGGTAGCTGTTCCCACATAGATCTCATTCAAAAAGATGCATTGATAAGTAAGTAAGAACATTGATAAGTCCAGGCATCACTCCTACTTGTTACATATGGTTCTTATCCAAATGGCCTGGAAATATGCATTTTAAAAATATATGATTTTTTTTTTCTACAAATGGCTGGTTACAACATATTGCAAATAGTGTTTTCCTAATTTCAAAATAATACATCTGACTTTTCTGTAACCTCTTTAGCCTTTCACTTTATATTATATTCTTTACATTAACACTATTTCTCAACAAACAAACACTTTCAAGCTACAATTTTACATCTATTTAAGTAACAATATGTTTGGACTTCCTCCTTGCCCTGGTGCATCCTGGGACACTCACTCACAGTTACATCCTGCAGTTTTGTGTACAGCTGAATGACAGGCTTGCTCTGTCCCTGCAGGCGTCCAGACTGATCATGGCCGTGCGCTGTCAAAAAGGCCCCACCGAAACCTCCCGAGAATCAACCAAACGCCATTCTACCGGAGGACCAGGGCATCTGACCATCTGCCCATCTGTCCTCCATGACAGGTCCAGCAGCAGTATTAATTACAGTAAGGAAGAGGACAGCTCAGGCAGTCGGCACTTAGCCTACTATGGGGTTGTAGTCATCTGAGCCAACTTAAACAAGAAATGAATAAATTAGACAAAAAAAACAAACTTGAGCAGCACTTTTCCCGCTGTTATCTTTTGCTCTTTTGACGCTCTGAGTTCCTGCGCTAAGTCACTCCCCCTTCAGAGCGCTATCACATTACAATCAGTGTGAATCCCGCTAATGAAACTACTGCACATTGTATCAGGTTTGTGAAGTTGTATTGTATTTTTTTGTGTCATGTTTTTGTGCATTTGTGGAAAATTGTCGCACAGGAGCATGTGTGAAATGAATAAATTAGACAAATTTTTTTTTAAAATGGCACAAATCCAGTATTAGCATTATTACGTCAAAACAAATGCAACGGGTTACGAGTAAAAACAGGAAAAAATATAACACAGGTAAAAGAAGTTATATATTTTTAGAATTTTGGCCAGAAGATTAGCGGCTGCGCTTGGACCGTCTCAAGTTAGGACAGAGGTTTTGGGTTTTTTTCATGCTCTGTGGTCCAATTCCAGACGCTTCTGGATTCAAACAGAATGTAAAAGGGACTGGCTGCTTAGGCAACATATTCACATTAATTTACCGGCAAAATTGCGAGTTCAAAAATGCAGGGAAATCAGTTCTGGCTTCGTTCACACATGACCCTGTTCTGGCAAAATGCAGGTAAATTCCTGGGTCAGGCTGCATGTGTGAATAGGTCTTATTTTTTATTTGGGAGATGAATTATGTAACTTTTCGGCCTTAAATGTATTTATCTTTCATTTATTTCTCTATGGGCGTTTCTCAAAAATTCCTTGAATGAACATTCTTACCGTGTCCGGGGAACCAACTATGTTTATTAAGGTATAAAAAATTAAAAATACCCGAATAGAAAACACATTTCGATTCAATTTACTTCACTTTACTCCCTCCACTTCTCTGATGGATTTTGCGTCTCGGGAAAACTACATTCGCTTCGTCAGTGCTCTGATTGGTCGAGAACGCTCGCACTGCCTTAAGCTAAAGAAACTGCCGGCAACGTGCTGCAGTGAAACGCCAGCCCCACTCCAACCACGGTGTCAACAAAAACTTAAACCAATTTGGTAAATAACTCAGGAACTGGAGGGGGGACAGCGGAGAGGTGCCATCGCCTTCGCGCAGACCAATAATTAGTTTTCTGAAGTCGTTTTCAAAGTTGGAGCCGAGCGTTTGAGAAGGTTTTTCCTCAGTATTCAGCAGAAACACAAACTGAATTGCGTGAGGCTAGGTCCTGGAAGCTTGGGTCGATTTAAATTACACCTGAAGATAATACTGCTGTAGTGGAGACGGTTTGGAAGGCCGCGAGGCACTTTGTAGACGTGTTGATATTTTGTGTTAAGTTGGGAAGTGAAGCAGTCTCCTCCAAACTTGAGCGAATGTTTCAAAAATAAGAAGTCTAAAGTTACAAATCATTATCATTCATCAGGAATTTAAAACAACCTTATAATTGGTCTGGTTGGTTTGAGCCTGCAACATTTGACTCCAACGGCTCCTGCACTGAGGAATGAAGCAGTTTCAATACAGAGGTGGGTACTACTCAGTTACTTTTTTACTTGAGTAACTTATATCCATCCATTTTCTTCCGTTTATCCGGGTCTGGGTCGCGGGGGGAGCAGTCTAAGCAGGGACTCCCCGACTTCCCTCACCCCAGACACTTCCTTCAGCTCCTCCGGTGGGTCCCCGGGTAACTTTTTAAAGAAATTGTACTTTTCTAGCAGCGTACCTTTACTCCTACTTGAGTAATATTTTATTGAAGTGACAGTACTTTTACTCGATGCATTATTTAACGTTTTGTCCTTCACATTACCTTAACTTTAAATTATAAATCAGATGTTATGTCGCAACAATTACACTTTAAATTACTCTTATTTGAGTAGCTCTGTTATCTTTTGCTCTTTTGACGCTCTGAGTCCCCCCTCCCCTTGCTCCTGCGCTAAGTCACTCCCCCTCAGAGCGCTTATCACATTACAATCAGTGTGAATCCCGCTAATGAAACTAAACTACTGCACATTGTATCAGGTTTGTGAAGTTGTATTGTATTTTTTGTATCAGCCTCATACTGCTAACTGTAAGGAGGGTTCGAATAGGGCCCGGGAGACGGCGCCAGATCACTCAAACATGCACGGATGACATATAAAATGACATATAAAACCTCTTCAGGCATGTTTTCGATGATGGAACAACATAACATGGTAAAAAGCTCCAAGAACTTTAAAGTACTGGGGTGCGCTACTCTGGAGATGTCAATGCTTGGCCTGGTGGTGGCCCCTGCTTTTGTATGGAGGTGGATATGGTTCGATTCCAGACTTTGGAACGTTACAGACAATGCAGTAAAATCTCCATGGCGACCCTCCTTCAAAAAAGTTACCTCGTGCACCTTTAATAACGACACATTTAATATCCACAGTTGCACAGTGTCACGCG
>KN484180.1:9353-29769 GCA_000787095.1 Periophthalmodon schlosseri | reverse complement strand
TTTCGACACCGCTCGTCGGCTCATCTGTATGCAAGCGGCGATGTTGTTTGCCTGATTTGAACGGTGCCGGAGAGCGATCGATGACAGCTCAAATCGTGCTTTGGTAATTGGGTGTACGCGGTTCCTCTCCTAATTTACGGCGCGCTCCCTGAGATGCGGAGATGACATGTTAGCTTTGATAAGTGCCTCATTCCCAAATACAACAAGCAGGAGAACAACTAAATATTCCGAACATTGCTGCAAAAGTAGAAAAAAATCTTCAAAAACTCAAGATTGTATTGAAGAAATGTGTTTGTAGAATCTATGGTATGGTGACGGTAAAGCTAACGCGCACTTCCAGATTATCGGACAATAAAACACTTGCAGACAGCACCGAATGGACTTATTTTGACCCGAGTTGCTTATATAATATATCTGTACTGCTCAACTACATGGGGAAAATGTGAGTTAATTAATAACATATTAATCATTTATTAGTATTTAAAAAAGTACTTGTTAGCAATGTGTGCCACAACTGCTTTACTAATAGTAAGTAAAGCTGAAAAAACACTAAGTTGCATACTACTACTACTACTACTACATGTGGGCCCTTATTTGAGGTATAGTATCCAAAGAATCACTCCAGGAAAAACGAGATGTTCAAGTTCTGTACTTTTAATATTTATTTTACTTTGAGTTTTCTGTGATTGGTAAGCACGACCCAGTGTATCATGACCTTTCATGTTGGTGACCTTTTCATGTTGGTGACAAAACCTTTGTTAGCTGCTGTTTGTCGAGAGCCCGCGGAAGCCTGGGAAACCCGTAACCTTTGTTAGCACATGTTGCCCTGCATTGGTGAGTCCCATACACAATGTATTGTGCTAGCTTAGCATGCTAATCGGCGCTAGCTTTTATGCTAACCTCTGCTAGCTTTTTTACACATGTAACATCAGCCACCGGTGACCAGTCTCACAGTGTGTATTCTGGATCCCAGGAAAGTAAAGTTACATACTGTACCTTTACATTTATTTTGGTAATATGGCATGAATAAAGACATATGCCTATTTATACAAAACAATTCTACTGTCAGTATTCAGTTATTGTCCAACTAAAACAAAAATTAAGGCATGAGAAGGTATGAGAGATTATATAAAAATATGAAAATTATTAAAATTTGGTAAAAAAAAACAAAAAAACAACAACACACACACAAAAAACAAATATGTATGCATTTACATACATAAATACAGAATTCATTGCTGTGTGTCGTGGGAAAGAACAACCAATCCAATAATTAGTAGCTTGTTACCGGGCAGATGGTTGGGGGCAGCTTGTCCACACGTCAATAGCCCTATATTAAAGTAATGAGAGAGAGTGACGGGTGGATCGTCCAATCAGATTTACGGCGGCGTCCTGAGGGGAGCGCGCCCTCAGACCATCTCCCGTCGTTTTATTGATCACTACAGTTAATTATGCGACGCAACGCACTCTCCCAAATACTGCCACAGCTCACAGGCATGTTTAGAACGGGAGCTTCAACTGGTTTACGGATCTTTACTCATCTGAAAGAAAGCGTCACTTTGGACTGGATTACCCACAATGCCAATCACCTTAAATGGTATTGGAGTGAAAAGTGTTCTCTGTCACTTCCAACCAAAATAAATAAATTAAAATGGTAAAAACAATACAACATTTTAAAAAGAATGAAAAAAAAACCTACCTACCCACAAGATAGCAATCACTTAAATTCTTGTTTTTTTGTCTGGCACATTTAAAAAATAAATCAAATAAAACTAATAATAATACTAATAATAATACTAATAATACTAATAATAATACTAATAATACTAATAATAATACTACTACTAATAATAAATAATTTAGTGATTTTATTTGTCAATTCTTTTGTGTACTTTTAGAGTTAGGATGCATTCATTATTGCACAATCAAAAGAGTCACTAAACTGGGAACTAAACCTGGACTAGACAGAACTAAACCAAGACTAGAACAGGACTAAACCAAATCTACATTATGACTCAAAGTGGTTCCAAACCAGAATTAAACCAAGAATGTGAATGCACGCCTAGTTTATTACTAATTCCGACCTGATTTAGACCTGGTTTAGTCCTACAGTAGGCCCCATCAGTGATTTAGAAATTGTTTGGGTCCAGTTTACATCTGATTTATTTGTTTTCTTGTAGAGCAGGCATTACCAAGCAGATTCGCCTTTTAACAGATCTGACTTGTAACTTGGCATGTGGCATCACCTGTGTGTCTCCATGGTTTAATGACGTAGTGTGAAACGTTCCAGGCAATGCAATAAGAACCTCCATCAGAAAAGTTTAAGGCTTTTAAGACATTAGTCCTGATTGAGTCCTAGTTTAGACTTTAAACACCTGCTTTGGTACTAGTCTAGATCTGGTAATTCAGCCCACCTAAACTCTGCCCACAACCATATTTCAAATGGATGGAGGTATGGAGGTATAAGGAACAGTGTGATTGGTCTAACAGGTATCCACACTTCAGACTCCGCCCCTGCAGCCAGGTGTTTGTCATCAGAAACACCTGGTTTTAATCAGGGCAGTATTGAGTGATGTCACATAGCACTTGAAATTGCAGCGGGGAATGCTATTAAAACTCCCTGGGCACAGTTTTGTAGCAAAAACAAAGTTGATTTAGTGTTTACTTCTGCTTTAAATGTGTCCTTTCTCACTGTATGTCTTAAGGAGGAGGCATTATGCAAAATAGACTGAGCTTTCTGCCATGTTATAATGTTGTTCCCTTATCAAAAGATGAAGTCTAATAACATGGTGATCTAAATATATTATGTGTTAGCAGTTAATGCCCCACAGAAGTGTAATACCCCCTCATTTCAATACACCCAAACGCACCAAATGTTTTTCAAAATTAACTTCGAATTTAAACTTCAAATTGCTGCTTGTAACTGAACCCATCCATTTTCGCCGACGTTTTAATGACTTCATCCTCCTGCCTAAACTCCATTTTAACCCAGTTCATTTAGGAGCCAAATTGCAGCGCTCTGTTTAATTGGAATCTCCTTTCTCTGCGTTGGATTGGATTGGCCGTCTGAGTGCGAGGAGCTCCTGGAGTGGCATCGGGAGGTTAGGGGCCCCAGGGGAGGGCATCTGAATGATGAGCGCCGCATGTGTGTGTCATCATCACCCGCTCTCCTCAGGCTCCCATGGGTGCCCTTCCCAGCAGGCACCACTCTCCCTGATGAAGTGCTACAACAATAACTAGCTGTCACTTCACTGTGGTGAGGTTATGCGCTGTTACGTTCATTTAGGAGAAAGCAAACGGTCTTTCAATCAATCTCAATGGTCATACTGTATTTAAAAATGAAAATAATGAAAACTATAATCAGATATTATTTTAGTAACGTACATAATGGATTCATATAATTGGCTGTGTTTCAGCCTGGGCTTTGCATCTAAATGGTAATTTTTTAAACAGCGCTTTTCCACCTTCAAGACACTCAAAGCGCCTTACGTCAAGGAACCACTCACCCATTCGCACGCGCATTCATACGTAGAGTGGGTTAAGTGTCTTGCCCAAGGACACAAAAACAGCATTCATCTGTGGGAGCTGTTTATGCAGAGAGCGGGATTCGAACCACCGCTCTACCAACTGGGCTACTGTCGCCCTCTAATAAGGTGGAAGCTATCGATGTAGCAAGGTAGCTGCAGCAAGTTGCTACTTTGTGTGATATAGATGCTCAAGCAAGATAAATCCACATTTTGTACGTATATATATTTTTTGGTGTTGTCTGTGTAATCCCTCAGACGTCCAGGCATGATCCAGAACTGAAGGAGCCCCTTGGATGGGTCGTGAAACTTTTACAATCTAAAACATTTGCTAACATTTTGTTAACAGAATTGTATTTTTCTTTTGCTAGTTTTTATTTGACCAAATTAGTTTAGTTTATTCTTTATTTGAAGGGACAATGTACAGAGACATTGAGATAATAAAAACAGATGTTCCGCACCGGATTATAGCTAAACAGCTTAGGTCAACAGTAAGAAGAAGTCACACTGTCCACTCTCTGACCCAAACACTCGCAAAAATATCACACATGTACAATTCAACCACACACCTCAACGAAGCATTAGGTATTTACAAAGTCATGAGTTAGCCTCATCTTATAAAATGCATATTAACCTACCATTTCTACATTTCACTATTACATCAGTTCATAGCTTACATTACATTCACTTTGGTTTGGACCTACAACGCTGGTTCTCAATCTACCGCAACATCTCTGCAACTATGGCTATCCAAGAACTACAATATGCGATGCTTTTAATAACCTTTATTTAATCAATAGATTCTAATCTAAGTGGGACTTTAAGATTAGATTCCCACATAAAGTCGCAATTAGATTCAGAATCTTCAGTCCTAGTCCCAGGAAGATCCAAACTGTACATATTTTTAGCGGTAAGGAAACAGGAGCACCCATAGACTGTATATAGCATAGACCGAATGTAATCTCACCCACAGCGTTTGGCTCCAGCAAAATGAAGCCAATCAAGGCTAGCAGTTATAGCGGCTAATCAGCAACCAAGTTCCATATTTTTGAAATCCGAGCGCCAATCAAACCTGTTGCTAACGCTAGCTGGAGCTGACGTCGGGGAAAGAAGGCGCCTGATTGGTTGGTTATTAATGTTTGTCTTGAGTTACGGACAAAATAGCAAAATAAAAAGGATCAAGCCAGGATCATGTTTATGGGAGCACCAAGAGGAAACCTAGACACAGGGAGAACATGCAAACTCAGCACAGAAAGATCCGAAAGTCGAACCTAAGACTTTTTGCTGTGAGGCTGAAGCCCTATCCACTGTGCCACGGTAGTGCCCAGACTACAAAAGGAATAAACAGATCAAATCAACACGGATCTAGAATATTTTAGTGAATTCAAAGCATTGCTGCACTGGCTGATAAATTTGCTTAATAAAAAACTTTCTTAAAGGGCCGTAATACGTAATTTTGTTCATTTATTTGAGCGAACTTGGTGCTTAATAAAAAACTTTCTTAAAGGGCCTGTACGTAATTTTGTTCATTTATTTGAGCAAACTTGGACTTATTTTGACCTCAAGAACTGCTTATAAAATATCTGTACTGGGACAAGTCCGCTGTGTGCTGTCTGCGTCTAATTATAGAGCGTTTTATTGTCCGAGAATCAGGAAGTGAGCTGTTAGCATGATAGTTATTGTTAACTCTCGGCTCTGTTGTGAGAAGCACTCATAAGCGCTTATAAACTCATCGGGGTGAATAATTAGGACGCTGCGAATGCATAAGGTAAGTGCGGAATAACGTTGGAGCGCTGACAGTAAAAGTCAGGTTTAGCGCCTGTAGCTAGTCAAAACTATCTTCAACTGAAATATATTATAGACTTTGTAACCATTCCGCTGTAGCATTCCAGGTCTCACGTACGTGCCATTCCTATTCCGTTCATTTGGGAGCAAACTGCCAATCTCCGCCATCATCGGTGACTTTTTGCTTTTGCGGTTATTCAAATCCTTGTGCGCTCCCCGGTGAGAAGGGCATCGCCATTCAGCCATTGTCTCCCAGTGCTGCAAATGTCAATGGGATGCGAGCAGACAGCTGGAGCAAAATCCTCCAAAAACCGGGGCCATAGAAGGTTACAAAGCAGCTACTGTTGTCAGTCGGGAGCGGTATCAGCGCGCAGGCTTCAAATTATCATATTGACAGAGTAATTATCATGCGAGCGATAACAAAGACGATGAATGGCAGTAATTTGAGTGGATATACATTTCTCCAGCTATTCAAGAATGCGCTGTCAATTATTTTAGGTGAGCTGCTACAACAGTGATTTCAATTTAAATCGGATTTTTACAGTCTTAAAAATGTGAACAACAGAACTAGTCCATTTTAAACGGCTTGCAGTAGTTTAAAGTTATTCCTCACTCACCTTATGGATTCCCAACATCCTGATTACTCACCGCAATGAGCTTATAAGCGCTTTTTGCAACTCTCAAAGGCCAGAGCGAAGTTTTTAACAACTAGCATGCTAACTTTATAATTAGATGCAGACAGAACACACCACAAAGTTTCTTTACAATAAAAAAATATATATATATATTACAAAGGCAATTGATAAGATATCTTAATCAGACTTGTTCTATTGTACTCAGTGGTTTCCAAAGTATGTTGTTTTTTTTTTACTCATTTAATACACCTCTATATGGGCACTATTAGTTGCAATCGCATCTGTTATCTTTTGCTTTAGTTCAGTAATGTTCCATATATTTGTTCAATACACGATATCTTCAACATAGCCCCATGGAAAGATGTTCCTCAGATGTTCTTGGTCGCCAACTTCTCTTTCTATCTAACACTGTCCCTGTCTCCATAAATTTCTTGTGCAACGTGATGGTGAAATATCTGTCATACCCTGTTCTGTAGTTTTGTTGAGTCTGCATATGTGATTTTGTCTCAATAAACCATGATACACATTGTGCCTTCTCTTGAGGAGAAGCCATTTCTTAGGGGTTCATTCAAAAGGATGCCTCTAATCAACAGGATGCCTGAAGTACATACCACTAATCTAATTAATATATCTTATCAATTGCCTTTGTAATTATTTTTTTTAATTGTAAATAGACTTTATGGACACCCTGTACAATATACCTGTACTAGGGCAAGACAAATTTCTCAAATACATGGGAAATATTCGAAAAGATGTGGTGATTTTGTAAGGGCGGTCTGTAGCATTCCATCAGTTGCACAGAAATTGACTTGAACCTACAAGAACCTGCGTGCATGGTTTGAATCAAGAATGTTTGAACTTATGAGACTGCAAACCATTCTTCGTCCCCGAGGCATTGTTTTCAACAGGCCCAAATTGCACTAAGTAGTACTTTTCAAGACCAAGAATGTGTGGTTGTGACACTGCAAGGTTCTGGTTGATACATGTGGGAGACCAATTAGCCTATTCATGGGATGTAAAATTCTGCAAAAGACTCTTGAGGGATGGTCTGATGTGGATTTTTTTGAGCCGATACCAATATCCGATATTTGGCCTCTTGCTGTGGGTGATAAACGATATTTGCCGATACTTTAGCTTTTAAAATGCATAGCAAAGGCCCACACATTTATCTTAAGTTGAAGTAAAGATCACAAATAAACTTTTCACTTCTGTTAAAATAAAAAAAAAAAATTTATCTGGAACATAAAATAATTTGTTCCATGTTTGTCTGAATTCTCCATTGAAATGAATGGGATTTCCGCTTAGCAAGAAGTTCCATCACAAAGAAAGCACGGTTTGGAGCATTTAGAGGCAAAAGTAGGCGGGGCGGCATATGGTCAATAACACGCTTCGATTTCCATTTTTACTTTTTTTTACAAATCTGATGCACTGAGATCTGGAAATAACACACACACGGAGAATTGGGCAGAACTAAAAAATATATATGCCTTACATAACTAAGCATATCTTTTGAACTTCATCAACCTTCATCAGATCATTCCTTTTTACTGGACCACAGTCTTGACGAAATTGACTACAAAGTATGGGCTCAGATAGAGGCGCGAGTAGACCAGGAGGAGCAGAGCTGAGCAGTCCGAGGATGTGGGCTGGTGTCACATGTGGTGTCAGGAGATAACCGTGATGTTCCCAAGCTGCTCCCAAACAGTCCACCCATCCAAATTTGTACAGTCCTACCAGTACTACCAACATGCTAAGTGACACTGATGGAACTTAAAGAGGGGGTAATACACTTATATGGGTTATTAATTGCTAATACATAACATATTTTGATCACCATGTTTCCTTTTATTCTTTTGCTTTACAAACAACATATTAACATGTCTAATACATTTCAGTTTCGTTTTTGAGTCCCCCCTCCCTTTGCTCCCCGCACTAAGTCACTCCCCCTTTAGAGCATGATCACATTAGAATCTTCGTGCATCCTGCTAATGAAACTACTGCACATGACATCAGGTTTGTGAAGTTGTTGTGTACAGTTTTGTATCGTGCTTTTGTATATTTATGGAAAATGGCCATGTGGGAGCATGGGTGACGTAGACTTGTGGGTTGAGCATAGGACAGAATCTCGCAGCTAGCCGTAAAGTTGGCTTGAATAGTGCCCAGGAGAGATTGCTAGATTACTGAGACATGCATGGGTTACATATAAAACGTCTTCAGGCGTGTTTTTGATGAGGGAACAAGGTTATAACATGGTAACAACAAGGTACAGCAAAATGGATTCTCGCAGTATTTGTGAGTTCACAATCTCACGAGGATCCATCTTGGCGTGCCCCCGCTGGTGTGATAGGCCCCGACAGGTGGTCAGCGCACCAATCACAGAGCAGCATTGATGTTTGTGCGGAAGCCAAAGACGAAGCGCTCAAGTGAATCAAAACAAACGTGGCAACGCAGACGCACGTACTTCAGCCTATTTTAGCGCCAATATGGACTTTTTAGTTTGTGTATTATTCATAATACAGCTGTATTGTGAAATCTTCCATCACTCCTGGAATAAAGTCTGATCAAACCATATGGGATTAACACGTCTTTTCTTTGGTACTTTAAAGATGCACTATGTAAGTTCTCTGATGGAAGGTCTCCTACCTGCTGTGGAGATATAATTGGTTTGCCTGGAATGTTCCATAGTATGGCATTTTACTTATTCATCTAGCACTAATTTAATTAACATGTGTTTTCTTGCTCAAAACTTTGTCTCCAGGGAGATAGATAAATTTAATCCCATACTGCATGTGGAACATTCCAGACATAGCAAAAATATCTCCATGGAGACAACCAGAGGAGTTACATAGTGCAACTTTAATAGCCAACCTCAATGTCCCGGAACTCCGGCACTTTGTAAAATAGATTTGAATGTAGAAGGGGACATATTGGATTCATCATCCGCCCCATACCCGACTATGCTAGCTCTTCTGGATTCTCTTAGCAATTGCACTTGGCGACCTGTCATCTTTCCTCCCTTGTGCGTTTTATTGCTCCGACTGGCCAAGACAAACAGCAATAAAGTCCCGGTAACCATGGAGACGTGACGGCCACACAGATATATATTTTTCGTTTCCTTTTTGAATTTATGTGCTAGCAGTCTCTTATTTCTCCCCGCTAGCTCAAGGTTATGAATGATGTGTGGGAAGCTAACAATGCGGCGCTGGCTTTGAGTGAGAGAAAAAAATAAAATAAAAAGTCGATTTGCCAAGGTGACGTTTGCCGAGTCAAAGAAAGTAGTGATTTTCAGTTTTAAAGCTTGTACAAACAGTAAAAACACAGTAATGAGTAATAGACACTGGGGCATGACTTTTGTTAATTGAAATGGTTAAATCCTTGAACATTATATTCAGAGGTGGGTAAGAATTGTACCTGAGTAAGGGTAACATTACTTCAAAATAATGCTACAAAGTACAAAGTAGCAGTCCAAGAAATTACTTGAGTAAGAGTAAAAAAGTATTTGGGAAAACTACTACTATAGAGTAACTTAAAGTTTTACTGCTGGGGCGCAACGGCTGATTTATAATTTGAAGTTAATGTAATTTGAAGAACAAAACATTAAATATATTGCACAAAATATGGTGTTTTCAAAGGACAGACACAAAAATGAGACAAACTAGCTCATTTCTGAAGGAGCGGCGCAAGAAACACAAATGCTCAAATCATTTCATATTGTCAACATAAAGTTTTTGTCACTGTAGACTTACTCACAGTGGGACGAGTAACCAAAACTTTTACTCAAGTAAGAGGAATGTTACTTCAATAAAAATATTGCTCAAGTAGGAGTAAAAGTATGCTGCTAGAAAAGTACAATTTCATGAAGAAGTTAAGTACTACCCACCTCTGATTATGTTGTAAGGAAAAACATTGAAATATAGGGTCACAAGATTAATCACAATCGAACCAAAATTGCAATTTGAACGGACGCAATTAGAAAAATGCAAAGGCTGAAATTTTTGAACTACCATCATTTTCTTCCACAAACAAAATCACAGTCTTTCTGCATAAAAACTGCTAACCCTGTAGTTTAGATCTCTACAAACATGTTCTGAAATGTGATTTTATTAGTTTGTCAGTTCATATCTCAGTCATTTTGTCAGTTCTTCTGGACGTGTTTAACATGTGAAAAATCTTACTATTAAAACATAAATCGCAAATCTGATCGCAATGCTTGTAAAAAAAATCACAATAAAATATTTTTCCCAAATCGTTCAGCCCTGTTGCAATATTGTCCTGAGGCTATAGATTAGCTGTTGCGCTTGTGTTGTCACCAATCTTTCATGAAGCCCCATAATTCTTTTCAGTTCATTTAGTTAGTTGAAATACTTGATGCTTTGGTAAACCATTGCTGTTTTGTTCCTACCTGAATATACTGAATGACAAGAGGGTTCTGGATTGGTGTGGAGTTCCCATGTGTGGAGTTTGCACGTTCTCCCTGCGTCCGGGTGGGTTTCCAGCTAAGGCAAACCAGACCAAGACTGGCTCAAGATCTGGAGATGGGTCCCCGAGCGCCGCACTGCTCCTGACAGGTTGTCCTAGCTGCATTGAAGGATGCGTCAAATGCAGAGGACATATTTCCCTGTAGGGGGCAATAAAGTGTGCTTAAACCTTTAAAATGTCAAAACTGAAGGCAATGTAACAGTGGGGCTTCAAATGGAACAACAGTCTGCTTAAAATCGCTATAAATACATTGGATAGATAAAAAAAACATATCATTATATCATATCCCAGATGATAACACATGTTTTGTTTTTTTTACCAAAGCTGAAAGTCATTTTGTTAAAGCAACAGTATGAAACTTTCCGGAGGTGGCACGTCATTTGCATTATTCCATGGAAATATAGAGTTAAAACCATTCTCCATGGATATAGATAGGTTTTATGTCATACTGTGGAAGATTATAGCCAAAGGAACAACATTTCCATGGAAACAAGCAGGAAGAGGCCCTCCTCCAGGCCTAGGCAAGTTTATTTGTATAGCACAATTTGTGCACAAAGTAATTCAAAGTGCTTTAAAGAATAAGAAAGACATTAAAATCACAATACAACAAATCAGAATGTAAATAATATAAATACTATAATAGTGGCCTGTCTCACATCTTCAGGAAAACTGTCCCAGGTTTTAGCTGCATAAAACTGAAACGCTGATTCCCCATGTTTAGTCCTGACTCTGGGCACCAGCAGGAGGCCGGTCCCTGAGGTCCTCAGAGTGCGAGATGGTTCATATTGCACTAACATGTCGGAGATGTACTTTGGTGCCAGGCCACGGAGAGACTTGTGCACACCTGACCTAATAGACCTGCTTTAAAGTCTATTAGTGGGCTTGCTATAGATTTTTAAACACAGACAAATGGTTTCCAAAAAATAAGCTAGTCCAGAAACAAAACAAGGTTGCATTTCTTTAGCACATCTCACTCTCCAGTCCAAACTCCTCTTGCAGCCTGCCGCTCTGATTGACTCATCTAACTCTTAATCTCCTGACGAACTAAATCAACACATCAGCTAATGAGAAGCACTGGGATTGCACCAGTTTGCCTTGTGCTCCCTCAGCCCCCAGAGCCCCCAGCCACTTACCTGTCAGCGCCACGTCTCTCCGGGCGCAGGTATAGGCAAAAGTAATCGCCTATTTTCCCTCATGTTGTTTTTCTTGCGCGACGTAATTGTCCAAATGGGGTAAAATTGGCTTCCTGGTGTCAAGACAGCGAGGGGGGTAATGGTCGTTATTCGAACTAAGAAAAGCATCTGTCCTGCTGAGGCTGTGGCGGCTCGAAGACTATTTGGTGCGGTAAGTGAATGTGTAGGTAGTGACAAAATCCATATTATATAGAGGGAATATATATAAGAAATCAAGGCTATGATTGCTGTGTGGGGAGATAGCAAAGAGGCTGTGTTCAATACGCCAATTGATACATTGCAGCTAACGCCGTCAACGTTCCCTGGGGTTGTGATGCTAACTGGCGGTGCTGCTCTGTTACTTGAGTTTGACTTTAACCTCAAATCTGACCATAAAGAACTGATTTAGTTGGAACTACAACAGAAGATCTGATTTGTGTTCAAACACTTAAACTGAGAAAATGTGTTGTTTAAATCCATTTTGTATTAAAACTTTTTTGACGGTGTTTGCTAACGTGTGCATTGTGTCACCATGGTAACTGCAATTCAATACAAAGATGCGAGTCTGTTCACTAGTGAATCAGATGGGCGTGACTGACAGGTGGATAAGCCAATCAGTGACACAAAAAAATATCACAGAGGACTGGAAGGCAATGCGGATTTCTGTAGAATCGACGAGCGAAACGAAAAATCTGAGGCGGGAGAAGTTTGATTTTGTCTGTAAATGACAGGCGACTAATGAGCTCCTTCGTTTCACACGCATCACTGAAAACAAACAAATTTGATTGGACAGACTTGTTTGGTTCTGCCTCGAGACGTGGTGGAGGGAGTGGTGACCAGACTGATTTCCCGCAGTATTAAAAAAAATACTGAGAGATATTCTGGATTTGCCAGGCAACCAATGTGATGTTGAGCAAAAACGCTGTTGTTTCTTATGCGAACTGTTCAAGGTCCTTGCGATGGTTAAGCACGTTGTTGAGGAGCGGTTATAATTGAGGCACCTTGGCAACAAAATAATGAAATAAATAAAATACAAAAAAGTTCAAGCACGAGCCTTGTTGATGTAGTATCTAGGAAGTCACTCGCAAAAAGTGACATATTTAGTTTTAAAGGCTAGTGACAACTTTATTAGCAAAAGTTGTTGTTAAAACATGGTAAAATATATCACACTATGCATTATTAATTGTTTGGATCCCCATAGTTACTGCATTTTCTTTTTCCAAATTTGCTACAAATAATTTTACTTCAGGTTTCTAGTGGTGCTCAGGGTCCTTTGCAGATTTTGTTTTGTTATTTCTTCAGGTCCACCATTTGAGACCTGTTTTAGACATTGAGTGAACTTTAGGATTTGGTGTAATGCTATTTACGTCATGGTCCTGGTTTCAGTCAGTTTTAGTCCTGGTTTAGTCTTGGTTTAAACTTGGTATACAACCATAGGAGTTTATAATATTGCACCTCAACAAATTCATAGTTAGCTAAACAATACACAAATTGAATAAATTTTGGATGCACTATACAGTAAATAAATGTATACTCTTATGTGCAATTTTAATGCATGTATTCATTCATTAATCCAGAGGTTGGCGTTTCGAATCCTGCTCTTGACATAAACATCATTGGTTGAGCGGTGAGATCCACTGACCCAGAGATCGGTGGTGCGATTCCAGCTCCCACAGTTGAATGCTGTCGTTGTGTCCTTGGGCAAGACACTTAACCCATCTCGCCCCCAGTGTCTGCACACACTGATGAATGGGTGAGTGGTTCCTTGATGTAAAGTGCCTTGAAGGTGGAAAAGCGCTGTATAAAAACCATTTGCCATTCACTTTTTCAGCTCTGATACCGATTTCGATGCTATAGTTTTAAGTATCTGCCAATGACCCAATATCGACCGATACCGGTGCAGAGTCTGACAGCATTTATTTCCTTTAAACAAAAGTAAAATAAGACCAAATTGATCCAAATGTGTTATGTAGCTGTTATTTATCTCTCAAGTAACTACTAAGCAACATTCTGAGACTTTCTGGGACAACTAGAATGAGTAAATAGTCTTATTACATTAGTTTATATGTCCAACCAGGATATCGGCTGAAACGATATTTAGAAGCTGATATCTGATCCCTAGATTTCACCCAAAACTTGTATTTATGATGCAAGACCTAGTCCTGACCTGCATATCTTATCTAAAATCCCCCAAGTATCAAATAACTTGGTTAACCTCAGTTTAGATCTGTAGAATTTGATCACATCTACATCCAGGTGGTGGTGCTTTTAATGTCATATCAGAGTGTGGGATATTTGAGAATCACAGTCTTAGTGTAAATGTGCGTTGCTGCCCTCTCTCCATAGCAGAGGTGGAGGTCAGATTGTATGACAGACGCTCTAATAGATTTCTTTCACACCTGCTTGGCTGTGACCTGCAGTGGGAGGGGTCCAGGGCTCTAATGACAGGTGAGAATGCGGAGGAGGGGGGGAATCGCCACGGAAACCACAGTTATCTGCAGCCGTGGCAACCAGGAGCATTGTCCTAAATACTGAAATAAGCCGGGGCGATGAAGAGATCAATCATGAATGCTGACAAGTGGAGATGTTTGTATAGTGATTCAGTGGTTTAATATAGCTTAATGCCCAAATACAGACACTTTTCCCCACCCACTCATACATTTGGTAAGCCTCTGTCATAAGTGAGTGACAAGCAGATTTCACAAGTGTAAACTATACAAGTAAAAGAACTGTATGTAGTAGGCACTCTTACAGTTTTTAAAAAGACACCACAATCAACTGAACCTGGGTTGCCAGTGCCATAACCTGCAGATAGAAGACACATACAAGTTTTTCTAATTCTCAGTATATGGACAGAATATACACTACACAACTACACAGCAGAGGCACTGATTAATGATTGGCTGCGGATGGTGAGGTTTTCAGTTCATTTAAAACTTCTGTCTGCTATAGTTATAATCTATGATATCCGCAGATCCATTATATTTCATTATATATCTGTTGTAATTAGCACATTTTGAATCTCAATATTGATCAAAAATGACTTAATAAAAGTCCGCTGACTTCTGCTTTAGAAAACTGTGGTGCCCAATGGGAGCTGACGTTGCCGTAAACGTCATGACAACAAAGATCCATGCAGCTAGCGACTAGTGGATTTCTTTTTTTTTTTTTTCATTTGTACCAAAATGACTACATGTATCACAGATTAAGAAAATAAAATTGGAGAACGAAGTAAGTACCGATGGCGGTGAAAACAGGGGTAGATCGGTGACGTCTTGAATACAGGAGAGTACAGATTACTCAAACATGCATGAATCACTCTAAATACAACTGTTTGTATAGTTTATTGTTTCCTCAAGGCCTGGGTGCTAAAGATTAGCAACAGTTATCCGCAAGTAGTCAATTTTTCCTAAATACCACAGCGACCTGGAGCGGTTTATAGTTAAAGGGGACATATTATGCAAAATTGACTTTTATGAGTTAATGTTCCCTCAACATTAACTTACTCAAAGTTGTATTTTGATTGATTCATGCATGTTTGAGTAATCCCGCATTAAACACTTGAGTTTTCACCTATCCCCTATACCTGCCCACTCCTATGTACTTACAAAAACAAAAATCTATCATACGTTTAGGGTTAAAAAATGTCATGTGATAATTTTTCAACAATTAAAAACATGGTAATGAAATGAAACTATGAAGAGGTGGGGCTGCTCAGATTCAGCCGTTTTAAAAATTAAGTCAATGGACCTGTTTCTATCATCGTTTTAGATCATTGTTGCGATTTACAATGGACAAAATGTAAAATAAAGGTATCACATATCACAAAATACCTAAAAAGTAGCATAATACGTCTTCTTTAAAGGTCCTGTACTCATTTCATGTATTTGAAAAAAACCCCAAAACAAAACAAAAAACGCTCCAGTACAGATATACTGTATAAGGAGCTCTTGAGGTCAAAATAAGTCTGTTTTACCGTCTGCATCTAACTATAAAGTGTTTTCTTGCACTGATAATCAGGAAAAGAACAGTTAGCATGCTAGTTGTTGTTAGCATTACTGTGACGGCAAAACCCCACTCTGGATTTTGAAAGTTGTGAAAAGAGCTTATAAGATGCTTGGAGTCTATAAGGTAAGTGAGGAAAAACTTTGGACCACAGCAAACAGTTTAAAATGAACTAGTTGGAGTCGGCAGTCTCCAAGAAACCCGATCAAAAAATGTTACGAGCTTTCCCCATATTGAGTGTAAATGGAATGTAAATATGCATAAATGTAGGTTCTGGCTGTACCCAACCTCCCCAACCTGTCCAAAGCACCTCAAAACAGCCCCACCTCCCCACGACTACATGTGCGGTCCAAATCAACCAACGCATGACAGTATCTCCGAAAATTGCTTCTTCTTTTATAATTGCAGCCCGTTTCATCATCTGTAAGGCAATTTATTTCTCCATTAAAGTGCTAATGTGCCAGAATGTGCAGCTTTGTGTCGCATTGTGCAGGGGAATCTATAGCCGAACAATAAGCCGGCCAATGAGGGACGGGATTGTTTTGGTGTGAAACTTCTGAATACGCCACACGGGGACATAAGATCATCTCTCTAATAACCTTCTTCATTATAAGCAGACGATGCGATTGTGTTTGGTCGTCTAAGCATGACAAAGCAATCCTGGCCCGGTCCCCCACGCGCAGATTACTGTCCGAGCACTTTGTTTGGACCACTTCGGTCAGGCTCCAAAGGATTAGTGGTGTGCTAGAGACAGAAAGACGGATTTGGAAGAGAGTGTGTTGATATTTTGTGTGTATGTTGATGTGAAAGCGAGGATTCAATTATTATTACAGACCTTGAGAATTTCTGATATCTCCGACATGTTAGTGCCATATGAACCATCTCGCACTCTGGGCACCAGCAGGAGGCAGGTCCCTGAAGTCCTCAGAGTCGGGACTAAACATGAGGAATTTCAGTTTTATGCAGGTAAAACCTGGAACGTCCTTCTTCCTGAAGATGCGAGACAGGCCTCTACTTTAACAATGTTTAAATCCAAGCTCAAAACGATTCTGTTTAGCTGTGCATATGACTGAAAGGTTTTTATGCTGCACTCTTCTCTTTTAATGTTATTTTATGATGATTATTTGTGATTATTTGTGTTATTAGTTCCACGCTTTTAAGAATCTGGTATGGCACCTTTAGTCTGACTAGTGCAAAAACCTTGAAAACTTGATTTAGCCTTGGTCTAGATATAGAATTCTGGCATAGTTCTGCTTTAAACCTGGTAATTTGAGTTAATACCTGCTTTTGACACGCTTTTTAGTTGTGAGTTAGACCTGGTTTAGTTCTAGTTTAAACCTATTTTAGTCCCGGTTTGAGCCTCTTTTAACCTCGATTCCTTGTTTAGTCTTGCCCTTACAGGCTTAGAGGCGATTTGGAGAGAGAGAGGTGGATTTGGAGAAGTGGGTCTATGTTGTGTATGCGTACGGGAACTGTTGCTGTGAAAGAGTGGAGCAAAACACGTTTAGCTGTGGACTTCTGAAAGGGTTGCCTGGTGACTCCAGTGCAATGCAGATAGATACAAAAGGATAAAGAAGCTCCGGCTGTTTTAACTCTCCAAGCTCTCAAGTAAACACAACCGAAGAAAACCTCACGCATGAGTAGCTTTAAGCGGGTAAAAAAAAGGGATTTTTATTGAACATGTAGTAACCTGAAAAGTATTAAACCAAGAGCAGCGTATTTTTTTGAAAAGAGGAAAGTTTACTGTTTGTAAGCTAGGTCTTCAAGAACACCCATTCACACATGTAAACTAACCCGGGAACGTGTCTGCATTTTGCCAGAGCAGGATCATGTGTGGACGAAGCCAGACCTGATTTCCCTGCATTCTTGATCTGGCAATTTCCTGGGTAAGTTATTAGGAATATGCAGGAAAAGCTCATGTGTGAAAAAAGCCAGGAACTTCACAGGACAATCATTTGGTTTAGCGTTGCTACGTGAGAGAGAACATGGTGCATGCCTGAGTGGGCGTCATTGCAATTTTGTACCCGGCTGGGGTACGGCTGGGACCTATGTGTGAATGGGGCATTTCTAAATTTCTTCAGCACATTTGGAGAGGCCAGTGACCTGTTTTTTTTACAGTAGTCCAACCCAGTGGTTCCTGAAAGCCCAGAGCTGGGGGTCGCAAGATGACATGGAAGACATTTTTAAATAATGACACTTTATTTAACTGTTTTTGACAGCACATTTGAAAACAGCACATTTTACTACAAAATGCAATGTTTTTAGATGGTCAAAATTATTGATTTGATGTGGCTGTTAAAGTTCAAGTCTGAGTCCATTATCACCCCTCGATTTCTAGCCTGATTTGATGGATTTAGAGAGAGAGACTGGAGGTGACTGCTGACACTTTCTCTATGTTTCTGTGGGCCAAAGACCATGACGTTAGTCTTGTCTGAGTTTAGCTGAAGAAAATTGTTTTGCATCCACACACTGATCTGTTGGATGCAGTGGCAGAGTGAATCCACTGGTCCATATTCCCCTGCTGCCAGTGAGACATAGATCTGAGTGTCATCTGCATAGTTCTGGTAGGACACATTATTGCTGCGTATTAAGTGGTCTAATGGCAGCCTGTAGAGAATGAACAAAAGAGGTCCCATGACTGACCCCTGGGGAATTCTGCAGGTCAAGGTCATTTGGTTTGAGACACAGTTACTGAATTTAACAAAGTTGTATTGATTTTATCTTGTTTCTTTCGTTATTTTAACCCGTGTTATTGTTTTATGTATTGCTTTATTTACTTTATTCTTTGTATTTCTAGTGTTTGTATTATTTTAATTAATGAAGCCTAGTATAGAGCTAAACAGAAAAATATTTGTTTGACATTGCCATTTTTATAAAATGTGTTGTGTGTGTGCTGAACAAGAGATGCCCACCTAGTCTTGAAAAGCAAGACTTCATGTTGGAATGGGGGCTAAAACCTGACTGAAAATTACCTTACAACCACCATCGTAGTGAACAAAAAATGTACCACAAATTGTATTTGAGAGACAATTTTAACAAACTCGACACCACCTAATAACTCAACTCCAAACTGTTGATTTAAATTTGCTGTATAACGACATAGTTTGCCATATAACATTGTGTAGATGTAATTATAGATAGACTCACAATATTTTTGATACTCTTCCTTTATCAGTCTGACTTCCCATTTATCTCTCTGCTTGCGCTCTCCCCCTCCCTCTCCTCCGGCCTGTCCTTGGGGTCCAGGACAAAAACGTATAGCCCCAGATGCTTACAATACGGAGACCATCCAATCGGCTCTGGCTCCGTGCTCGTGCCGTGGTGAATGGGAAAGGCCAACCCCACCTGCGCTCTCCCGTCCCCCCCGTCGCACACTGCTGAGATGGGGAGAAGATTACTCTGCCACGACAATAACACGGACATCCAGAATCTGACCACCTCCGTACCCTCAGCCTCGCCCTCTTTTTGTCTGAATCCATCTGGAGGAGTGTGCATGTGTGTCCATGGCTCCTGGCCTTGACTGGTATGGAATAACATTGGAATAACATCAAAACCAGCAGAACTCTTTATCTGGCTTGTACTCACTGGTTTTAGTCTTTTTTGTTTGTTTGTTGATTAACAAACTAAATATTTAAAGCTGGTTTAATCCTGATATCTTAGTTAAGACTTTTGGTCTGGGTTCAGATCGTGTAGTCCTGGATTAGGTGATTTTAGGTGAGACCTGGTTTAGTCCTGTTTTTTGGTCTTGCTTTATACATGATTAAGTCCTATTTTTGCTCATGGTTTAGAACTGGTTTAGTCTTTCTTTAGACCTGCCACATTAAAAATATTGTAGTTTTAGTTAGTTTTAGTGGTTTAGTTTGGCTAAGGTCTGGTTTACTCTTGGTATAGATCTAGAGTTTGCCTGGCAAATCCAGAATGGTAAGGCCCTTTGTCGCGTCTCAAACCAGAACCAAACATAACTGTGCAATCAGATTTTTTTGTTTGTTTGTTTGTTTTTTCAGTGACACATGTGAAACGAAGGACCTCATTGGTCATTTACCATATACAAATAAAATCAATTTCCTTCTCCTCAGTTTAACAGAGTTTAGTGAATCTGCAGAAACCAGTGATGTTTTCCAGGCCCATGTGATATTTTCTTATTCCTTTCTTTTTGCCTCATAAGCAGACATATGTGTTTTGATACAGAAGGCCCATGCATGTTACTGATTGGCTAATCCACCTGTCAGTCATGGGAAACTGCAAAGATGTGAGTCTGGTCACCGATCAAAGAAATGAAGAAGTTTGTGTTCTGGATCCCAGGCAACATTTTAGTTAACCCTAGTTTGATTACAGTTCAGTTTTCAATCTAAGTTTATAAGTTTTTGCTTGTTTTTTTTTTTTTTTTAACCCCGCACAACATCTGGGGTCTTTGGGTCCTGGTTTCAACTAGGTTCATTCTTTCTCTCTTTCTCTGTTCATCCACTGGTCCACATCCAGTGTATCCATCTGAAAATGTGCGTGCGTGTGTGTGTGTGCGTGTGTTTGTGCATGTGTCCATGGCTTGTGGCGCCCTTCATTCCTCTGGTCAGTGACTTGTGTGGAATAAGTCATCAGAGCTCTCTATCTGGCTGCTGCTCACTCTTACAGTATTGCTTTTTCTTATCAGGCTTGAACCAACTGCTCGCCCCATACGACCCCCTCCCTGCAGCCTACCATCCCCTACCCCTTCCTGAGGCCTCTCATGGGCTATACAGGACTCTAACGTGAAACCTTGGAGCAACGTTAAGACAAAAAAAAAAAAAAAAAACTTCCTTGGTTTTTGGTTTGGAAATTT
>KN484179.1:13348-23758 GCA_000787095.1 Periophthalmodon schlosseri | reverse complement strand
ATGAATCAAGTGGAGGAAGTGCTGAGGGGGTTAGGGACGTGTGGAGAAGGCAATGGATCTGAGGGCACGTGACTGCGACTGAGGGAGGGAGAGAGAAGGAGGGAGAGAAAGAGGGAGGGAGCTGTTCTGATGGATGGTGATGATGAGTTACATTTCAAGTCCCACAAGAAAATGTACTTTTAAAAGCCCTGTACTCGACTTTCCCCCATGAATTTGAGCAAAATTGGTCTTGCCCCAGAACAGATATGTTGTATAAGCAGCTGCTGAGGTGGAAATACGTCCGCTGTGTACTGTCTGCGTCTAATTATGAAACGTTTTATTGTTTGATAATGAGGAAGTGTGTGTTAGCATGCTAGTGTTTGTGCGAGCTTCACTCTCACAGCAAAACTTTGCACTGGTCTCTGAGAGTTGTGAGAAGTGCTTATAAACTCATCATGGTGAACAATTAGGATGTTTTGAATGCACAACGTAAGTGAGGAATAACTTTGGACGACTGCAAACTGTTTAAAAACTGGACTAGTTCAGTTTTTCATGTTTTTAAGACGGTAAAAATCGGGCACAAAGACTTTAAGTTGTAGTTTTGTGCATCTTATCCCACTGAGACAGGTTTCATATTAACATTTCTTGTACCTCATCTTTCTGGTGGAGGGTCGGTCACCTGCTTGTCTCCATAGAGATGTTATTGATTTGCACGGAGACGAGCAAATTATGCCATCAAGCCAAGTTACCAGTCAGATCTGTGGAGAGGCAAATGTTTTAAAGGTCCTATATTACGTGTAATGGACTCTCGTGAGGTTTAAGTCATGTTATAATGTTGTTACCTCATCAAAAACATACCTGGAGTTGTGTTTTGTTTCATTCACATGTTTGAGTAACACTTTATTATTAGTCTGTCTACATCTCCAAAGCTCAGAATGGTCTGCTCCACCTTGTGATGTCATATAGTGGTAGTTTTCAAGTTAACAGCTACATTTTACCTTTAGTTCAGCAGAGATTGGCTAATTGAATAAAGTTTAAAAGCACATTGGAGCACTTCCTGTATTACTACATGACATCACAAGGTGGGACAGAGTGTTTTCTGGTTGAGAGAAGAACTCTAAAGCCTAAATATGCAGGGTTTGTGTGTTAAACATGTGTGAATGAAACAAAACACAACTCCAGGTATGTTTCTGATGAGGAAACAACATTATAACATAGATCAGAAAACAGCGTAATATGGGCCCTTTAAATGCCGTATTGTGAAACATTCCAGGCCAAACAATCACATCTCCACAAAGACAAGTAAGTGTTCGGACCCATCAGCAAAAAAGTTACAGAGTGCATCTTTAGAGACACATAAATACATGTGAATATAATATAAATGGTGATAAACCTCGCTATCTTCGTGAAAGATGTCAGCTTTAAATAAATCTGAATTTCAGTAGATGGGGTTTTGTGTTTGGATTTCACAAAATGCTTCTTTATTTTTACTGCAGCACCTTTGTTGACTGTTTCGTCTGCTCCATCCACCTGTTTTGTTGCAAGGGAAGAATACAAGTGTCTTTATTGACTGGCAGGGAGACAGTGAGAGCAGACGCCATGTTGGATTTGAGTTGTGAGGCAGGATACCTTAAGTGACTGTGTGAAGTGTGAAGAAGGGATTTACTCGTGAGTCAGTGGTGTCGCAAACCCAGCCCGAGCACTGGCAGAAATACATTACATTAGTCATTACAGCTCAACTTAGAGATGATATAGAAAACACACGCGGAAAATGTGTGGTATTTTAAAATGATACTGCAATAATAAAACTTTGAAAATATCTGACTGCGTTTAGCTAAAGGGCTACTTAGCGCCGAGACTCAAGAATATGACAATATGACAATCCAGTGTTAATCTGATTTCCATAACGCTGTGCTATTTTGGTGAAACTGTCATATTATAATTCAGTGCAGCTCTCTGCTCAAAAACTCCTCCTATTGGTCAACCTCTGCCACGCTCCGAGTGAGTGGTAAAAGTGTGGACTTTTTTTGAAGAAGCCGGTGGTGTTAGTTGCCGCTGTCCGTGGGTTTCAGAATGATGAAAAATTAGGTCCGTTGCCATAGTGACTGATTAACAATATTATATCTTTTGAATGGTAAAAGGTCCTCAAAATGTCGCCTATGTAGCAAAAAAACAAAAACCCATAAATAGGCATGAATTGTATTTATATTGCACCTTTCAAGACACGCAGAGCTTTACATTGCATTATTCATTCATTCCACACTCGGTGGTGGTGACTTACTATGGTAGCCACAGCTGCCCTGGGTCAGACCGACAGACGCAAGGCTGCCAATTTGGGTCCAACCAACACTCATGCACATGGCACTTTCATACTAGGCAAGGTGGGTGAAGTGTCTTGCCCATGGACAGAACTTGGTCTGAGTGGGAATCGATCACTGACCTTCAGGTTGGGGAACCTCTGCTCTAACCACTGAGCCACTCCGGCCTGTTAATATAAATTAAATCAGACCTATTCTGCAAAATGGACTTTTCAGATCTTTTAACTATGTTATAGTTGTTTCATCTTCTCGTTTACCCTCCAAGTTATTTCTGGAGTGATTTGTGGATGTTTGAGTATCTTTAATTGCTTATTTTCAAGACGCCATAATCCTGTTTAATTTTATTTTCTTAATCGATGATACACATAGGATTCAGCAGTGTTGCATAGTCCATTTGGCACAATTGAAATAAAAATCCGTGCTTTGCAGCTATCCATAGGAGCCGCAGACAACTTCACGACTCCTTTTTGTGATAACATTTACGCGACGTCAGCTCCCATTGGGCACCACAGTTTTCTAAGGCGGAAGTCAGCGGACTCGTTTCTGTGATTAAGACGTTTTAGATGAATGTTGCGATTTAAAATGTGCAAATTATAACATAATGCTCCACGGGTGTCACAGATTATAACTATGGAGCAGACACAAGCACAATAGGTCTGCTTTAACTTAAATCATAATCTAATCAGAATTGTGATCTGACAAAATGCTTTTTTAAATTATGAATTCTCTGTCATATTGCTCACTCTTGTAAGATTTTTCAGTGAGAAATGAAGTGGCTGTTTTGAGCTGACTCTAACCTGATGCTCGAATGTCATTTAACACAGTTCAACACTCACGCTTATTGTCCCAATTGGATAGAGCTTGTTTGGCTTTTCCTCATGTATTCAATCAGCTTTGATTATGGTGTAGCAGACAATGCCTTCAGCTGCTTTGGCACCAGGCACAGAGCTGCTTACACTGATAATGCCTGTGTGCTGCCAGGAGAGCTCAAATAAGACTCCAGCTGAATGACGGGACTACAATGCGGAGTGCACGAAAATACACTCCGGCTGTGACTAACTGATGGAGTTAAAGATGCGCTCTGGAACTTTTCTGCTGAAGGGCGTTTTATTTATTTATTTATCTTTATGTATCCAGGGAGACCCACTGAGAGCACTTAGACTCTCTCTTTCCATGGGCGCCCTGTTCAAATACAGAAAAAATACAAACAAACAAGTACATAAGTCCATTTAAAACATTAAAACAGAAGCAGGTGTGAGTATAAAAGTTTGTTCCCAGATTATTAAATTACCAGGTATTCCACCTGCTTGTCTCCATGGAGATGTTATTGCTTTCCACAATAATGTTCCACAGTAAGGCAGTGAAGTTTATATGGACTTGTTTACTTGTTTGTTTTGTTTGTTTTTCTGCTCGTATTGTATGTTAAACAGGGCGCCCATGAAAACGCAAGCCCAAGTCCTCGCAACGGGTTCCCCTGTATCAATAAAGATAAAGAAAGAAAGAAATAACAAAAGAAAAAATGGAGGCAGGGAAGCAACACCAGCAGGCCAAGTTACAGGTCAGATCTGTGGAGCGGCATCCCCTCAATAAAAACACCCACAGTTGAATAAACGCAAGATGGATAAGTCCAAGGTCATATTGTGGAACATTCCAGTAACGAGACAAGTGAACCACCACCTGAAAAGTTACACAGTGCAACTTTAATGCATTGTAAAAACAAATTATGATTTGTCTGGCTCACCGTGTCTCAAAGCTAACAGTCACTTTTATTAAAATCATAAAAAGCATCAGATAAACAACCTATTAAAATTCAAATTAATTACAATAAAAACTGCCCACTTATTTTTATACAGTAATATAATATTTCAGTTTGTTGTTTTATTTTAATATTTAACTATCCCTCAAAATTAGCATTAGCGTTAGCATTGAGACACAAACATCTCTCTTTCTAAACACAGAATTTGTGTAGTTTTTAACATGTTGTCAGTGACATCCACCCGCAGCCCCCTGTCCACTGTCTGACCCTAAGCCCCTGACCTCTGACCCCTGACCCCTAACTCACCTGCAGCTCCCTGTCCACTGCCTGAGCTTTAAATATTTATTCACTCGAGCGTGACTTGGCAAAAACCTCATAAAGATACAACTGGACAGGAAGTAGTGACGCTAACAGTGAGGTTGCCAGGTGCTGATGTGCACAGAGACATTTACAGTCCTTGTGATTTGACAACTGTGCAAACTCCAATTTTGATTTTGATTTGATTGAGATATTTGGTGCATAGGCCTGTCACAATAATGACTATATCGACTTGTTGTTCATTATATTATGAAAATGGAACAATAATTTTTGGGGGTCAAGATTTATCGTGAAGACTTTTTCCTTGTAGTAGTGGGAAATTTTTGTGTAATTTTAGTTCATAATTCAATCTTCTACAGCTCAAATCTTATCATATTGCGGAAAAAATAACAAAACTAATGACTTAAGTGTTTCATTCTGCTGTTCATTTATACAGCTCAACAATGTTTAACAATATTGTACATTTAGAACACTTTTTATGAATAATTCTGCTTTATATATTATCGTTTATCGTCTATATTGACTTCAGTAATATATCGCACTTCAAGACGTGTTATCACGACAGGCCTAATGGTACAGTCCTACTGTAAAAGCTCCTCACCCAGTGGTTAAAGACTTAGCCGCTGACTCATCTCATGTCAGAGCTGTGGAGATGGCGCTCCGGAAACATGGAGCGTTGCCATGACAGTGCTCCGATTGTATCATCCTTCATCGTTATTCCTACTGCCTGGTCTCCACTTCCCGGATAAAAGCAGTTTTTGCAGAATAGCAAAATTTCTTGTTGCCTCTTATCAGACAGGTCCTTTTTAGCATCAAGATTTAGATCCCGAGAATGTATTAGTCAGTGAGAAATAATGCAATATCGAAAAATTTGGCAGTGTTTTTCAGAAACAGGGCCGTGCAATTAATCAAGTTTTAAAAGAGATCTGGATTCTGGCTTTTGTAATTGTCAATGAGCAGCTTGGGTCCTTTTAATCGAGAGATCTTCAGCCAATGCTCTGTGAGAAAAATGTGGTTTGGCGCAGAATTCTGACTTTGGAGGAAGATATTTCACAGTTTTTGTCTCATTAAAGGTGCTGTATCTGATTTTTACCGCCATGAAAAATGTGAAAAACAGAACTAGTTCATTTTAAACGGTTGCGGCGGGCCATGTGAAAAACAGAACTAGTTCATTTTAAACGGTTTGCGGCGGCCCAAAGTTATTCCTCTTTTACCTTTTGCATTCTGAGTATCCTAATTATTCACCGCAATGAGTTTATAAACACTTTTCACAACTCTCAGAGACCAGACCGGAGTTTTGCCATCACGGTGTAGCTACCAATAACTAGCATGCTTACGCACACTTCCTGATTACTATTAGAATACAACCCTTTCTAATTGGATGCGGGCAGTACACAGCAGTCTTATTTTGACCTCATCTGTACTGGGACAAGACAAATTTTGCTCAAATACATGGTAAAAATGTATATTGAAATTATTTTTGTTTGTTTTCAATAGGACAAAAAAGAAATTGAATCTGAGCTGCTTGTCATGTTGTGATAAAACACAGGGCCGTTTAGGTGATGGTTACTGCTTTTCAGGACACGTTTGAGCCACTTTTGGAAATATAATGTTCTGGCTTCTCTACATTTGCGTATTTATACACACACACACACACACACACACAGAGGGAAACAGCGGTGCAGTTTTGTGTCTAAATAACAGCTGTGTGCTACATGCAGAGCTAGCTTGTGTTTGCCAGCTCTACCTGACCTGACCTGCCAGGAGAAACAGAGGTGGAGTGTGGATTTGACGCACCTGTCAGGTTTGGCAGGGCTGATCCGCTCTGAGTGAGAGCCGAGACAAGCGGCATCAGAAGGGCCCGAGAAGAAAGAGGCCGCCTCAGTATAAAAGCAGACAGAATGTAACGCAAGTCAAGTGTCTGCAGGAGCGATGTCACCGTTTCAAACAGACTTACCATTATTGTGAGAAGAAACAACATTATATGATTATTCACGACCGACGGGGCCGTGACCAAACACTCAAATCCTTAAAGTCAGTCTTTTTATATGTGACCACCGTTATGACATACAACTCTATATATCCAAAAATACAGGGTGTCCATGAAGTCTCTTTACAGTTAAAACAATGTATTACAAAGGCAGTTGATAAGATATGTTAATCAGACTTGTTCTATTGTACTCAGCAGTTTCCAAAGTGTTTGACCTCATTTAATAAACCTCTATATGGCACCATTAGTCGCATGAAGCACATAAAGACGGGACTGGATTTCTTGCCTCATCAATGTTTGTAATCTCATCTGTATCGTTTGCTTTAGTTCAGTAATGTCCCGTATCTTTGTTCGATACACGACATCTTTAACAGCCCCATCGAACCCAGGATACACACTCTTCTCTTGAGGAGGGGCCATTTTTTAGGGCTTCATTCAAAAGGTGCCTCTTTAAACAACAGGACACCTGAAATACAACAATTCAATGTGATTAAAAACTGTTATAACCACCGAGTACAACAGAACAAGTGTAAATAATATATCTTATTATTTGCCTTTGTAATTACATTTTTAAATTGTAAATAGACTTTATGGACACCCTGTATAGATAGTGCAACATATAAAAAGGCACTTTACGTTAGGTTTAGTGTTTAGATGTAGATCCAATTGAAAGGACTTATTTTTACCTCCATTATTTATTTATTCATTCTTAAGATGATCTTTTTACCTGAATAATACAGATTATTGATTAACCATATAACCTTTACCTCATAGTCCACAGATGAGTAAATGTGAGTGGAGACAAACGACCACAGGAGAAGTGCTGTTTTTTAATGTAACCCAGCTGCTAACATGGCGTTCCGTCTATTCCCGTTCATTTATGGAGTTGGGTTTGTCGTGTGCCGGAATGTGAGTCAGGCGTTGTTACCTTTGTCTGCAGTGGGCTCCATCTGTTGCGTAGATGGAGAGCACGGCTGATTGGATAATGATAATAATGTTGTACAGGAGGCGCAATAGGGCTGTGGCACAGGTGACTGCTGCTTCACCCGCCAAAATAAGAGCTCATGTGAAAACAGTCAGGTTTGTGCGGTGCTGGGGCTGAACGCTGACATGTCTCTGATTGCTAGAAGAATTATGATTTATGTTTTGAAATCAGGAATTCTATATGTATTTCGCAGGCTGCAGTTAACCAGATGTTAATGAAATCGAGATCCATTTTCAGTGGTGGAATGGAACCAAGTAGAAGTAGTAGCAAATGTACTATGCTTAAGTACAAATTTTAGGTATCTGTACTTTACTTAAGTCAATTTTCAAATGGATACTTTTTACTTTTACTTCACTGCATCTGAGAGCAGGTACTTTCTACTCTACTACATGTTTTAACAGGACTGAAAAGTTTTATTATTATTGTCTGAGACCTGCTAAAAAGGCTTAGGGGTTTATTTTTAACACGTTCATAATTTGAGAAACAAAAATATACAAATAAAAAACAGCTAGAAAAAAATATCAATTCAGTTGTTTCAGTTGAACAAAATTCAGCACAAATCTTTATCAAAATCACTACATTTGAAGCTTTATAACATCTCAAAATCTGCGCAAAATACTTTTACTTTTTACTCTTTAAGTACATTTTTAAACGGGTACTTAAATACTTTTACTTAAGTTGATTTGTGATACTTTTACTTTTACTGGAGTATTTTTTGCCATGGTGTCTGTACTTTTACTTAAGTAACAAAATTGAGTACTTCTTCCACCACTGTCCATTTTAAATAATAATTAGCTTAGATTTTATAGATCTACTCTACAGCCAATACTCTGTTGGTAAAAGTACTATTTGGAGCAGAATTTGAACTTTGAATCATAAATCTATATTTTTGTTGTTTTTTGTGGTGACACTAAGTTACCCAGCAATTTTTTAGCCTTGCAATTTTGATTAAACTGTGATAAACCTATTGACAACGTACATAAATCTTGTAGCTGCTGATATCCAGACGAGCAGCACTTGAAAACTCCTTCAGAGCTGTTCATTTCGTCATTGTGATTATTCAAACTCAAGCACTTGAACATTGTCTTGTCTTGAACATTGTTTAATTCTATCATGAATGAATCACCACATCTTTTCGCTGTCATCGCTATGGTAACACCAGCGATGCTTACAGCCATCTTCAGAGCGACAGCGAGCGTGTATTTGTACTGTGGAGGTCTTCATAATGAACACACTATATTTGGAGACTTTGGAGTCTTGGGTCCCTGGGGTCTGGCACCTGGCTGGAGATTTGGACTATCCCTCTGCTACAATTAAATGATTAGGATCTTCTTCTCCATCTTATTCTGTCTCTCTCGCTTCCCATCACCGCTCTTTTTTCCGAGCGCTCCCTGTTTTTCACTCCTCAGATCCTCTGTAATCTCCGGGCGCTTTTTGCAGTTTGTCATGAAGACACTTTTCCTTCTTTCTATTGTCGTAAATCGTTTTGACTGCTTCAGTCTGTCTCGTTTACACTTCTGTGTTCAAATGTTGTGAATCATATCGATCTGTAGCTTAGGTTTATACTGATATTAATTATGTAACTTAGCTAACTATCGTTCTCTGTCTGTACTCTTATTTTGAAGGGACCAAAACTGAAAATCCCTGCTGTCTGTTCAAAATTGCTCTTTGAATGGTCATAATTAGCAAATCACCGTGTGTGTTTCTTATTCTCCAGATAAAACCCATTTAAACGCCTTTGCAAACGACCGCATAGAATTAATAGTTAAGCTGTTCATAATATTAAAGGTTCACTATGTAACTTTTCCTAATGGCACCCACTTGTCTCTGTGGATATGTTACTTCTTTGCCTGGAATGTCCCACAGTCTAGCATTAAACATATATATTACCAAACCTTTGACGCCATCAGTTAAAGTTAAAGGTTAAAGGTCAGATTCCAATGAAAATACAATTACAATGGAATAAATGCACAGAAATATCGGTATGGACCGTGCACGGAACAGCTGTCACCATGGAGCTAAGTGTGGAGGAGCCAACATCAAAAAGTGAGTGTCGCTTTAATGCTCCTGGATGTGCTTAAAGAGGAGGTATTACGCAAAATCAATTTTTTTGTGCTTTCTACCGCGTTAAAACGTTGTTCCCTCATCAGAAACATGCCTGAAGTGTTTTTATATGTCATCCATGCGCGTTTGCGATGTCTCCCGGGCGCTAATCCAACTCACCTTACGGTTTGGAGTACGAGCCCACACTTCTTACAAGGCTCAGGCACAAGCACACGAGCCTACGTAACCCATTTTTCATATCGAATACACTACAACTTCACAAACCCGATGCGATGTGCAGTAGTTTCAGTAGCGGAGTTTACATGCGCTCTGCAGGGGGAGTGACTTAGCGCAGGGAGGAGTCACGAAACTGAAACTTATCACTTATTTTAATACGCTGTTGAAATTCTTTTACTTTTCACTCTATAAAGTATAAAGTATAAATACTTGTACTTAAGTAGATTTTTTCATGTGATGCTTTTGCTTTTACTAGAGCATTTTTTGCCGTGGTGTCTGTACTTTTACTTAAGTAACAAAATTGAGTACTTCTTTCACCTCTGTCCATTTTAAATAGTCAGTGATTAGCTTGGGATTTTATAGGTTTACTCTACAGCTACAAATACAGCCAAAATGGACAAATATACCTTCTTAAAATAATAAAAGGCGACATGGTGATCTAAATATATTATGTGTTAACAATTTATACCCCCATAGAAGCGTAATACCTCCTCTTTAAAATATGTACTGTATAAATTATCATAATTTTCAAATATCAATCCACAATCCCAATTCTCAATTAGATGTCGCAAATAGTTCCCATCTGATTCCCAGGACTGCAGGTTGTCGTTGCTCTCTTGCTGTAGCTATAAACCCGGCTCGGCGGCTCTTTCATGGCCCCTCTCCCCTTCGTCCACGCTTGTTTAACTGGGCTCGCGTCACGGTTCTGCGGCCACCTCCTCTCCTCATTTGTGGCCGGTTACAAAGCTGAGATTAGGTTGTCTGGGCCATTTTACCTCTCCCC
>JACM01000993.1:0-11369 GCA_000787095.1 Periophthalmodon schlosseri | reverse complement strand
AAATACTTTTTTGCCCCACTGTATAGATATACAGTGGGGCATGCTTCATATATTTGATGTCTTCCGTATGTATATATTTTTACTACTTTCTACATTTTAAAGAGAAAATAAACATTGAATGAGAGGAGGGTGAGTCCAAACTTTTGACTAGTAGTGCATGTTTAAACAACACAATCTCATTCAATGTTTTTTTAAATCCTCTCCATTTTATTTACATACGGAAAACATCAAATATATGAAGTAAGATGTATGGAATTATGCAGTAAAGCAGACACTGACATATTCATTATTACAGGCTATAAAGGTAAAATAGACATTTTAAAGACCAGTAAATTGCTTTAATGTAGCAACATATTCATGGGTTTAAGGCAATGGATTCACTCCTGATTTGAAAGATTTTGTAATTATGTTTTCCTCATTCAGATGGTGGTTTTCAGATCCTAGAATATGATGATGTCATACTCCCAGACGGGGGGGGCAAGAGACAGATTCCCCTGTTGATATCCTTGCAATTAACCATGAAATATCCATAAGGTAAATGCACAACTGTTGCAGATCACTTCTTTTACTGACTAAACCCAAGAACTCACTGTATCACGACAAAAATCTGCTTTTTAACAATATTCATTTTACCTGCCCCCAATCTGTATTAAATATTATTGGCCTATAGAATGTTATGATGTTATCTGAAACCCAGAAATAGGTATAATATTTTGATTTGAACTGTGCAGTTGCTAAAACAGAGGGCCACTGTCATAGCACGAACCCACGCATGTGTAACAGTCAAACCAGTTAATCAATTCTCATCTTATTTAAGTCTAAACAGTCCTTGTCTTTGATCCAAACGTTAAACCCAGTAGTAAATTTGAACCTCCCACATGTTTTCTTCTTTTCCCGAGGCAGCGCTGCAAATACAGGGCTTTGGTGTAAATTTGCCTTGCTAAACAGTTGTTAAAATCCCTGTTACGCCCTTGATACCAGCCGCGCCACACCCGTCCCATAAGCCTTAGAGAGCCTTGCTCATGCAGGTTTTTTGGCGGCGGAGGTGTGCGTACGTACCCCATCGTCCGGGGTTGGGCTCAGAGTAGCAGGACCCATGCTGTGTCTCCAGTTTTTAATCACATTTGGGTTTTCGGGTTCGAGTCCTCCGTTCTGCACTCGGGAATGTCCAGGGGGGAGCGGTGCCTGTCGGAATACAACATACATTTTGTTTTAGTTTCATGTATTTATTTATCTCTTTGAGTAAAGGTAACGTGGATATCTGGAGAGCTCAAAAGGATTAAATTGAAGTTAGGAACTGATATTGTCCTAAGCACTCTACTAATGGGACTGGTTTAGAGTAAGTCTGCAAGGTAGATGTTAATCTTATAACAGTATGATTAGACAAAAGGTTAGTAGACAGTGTTTGCCGTAGCCTCAAACATAAAATACAACAGGACTTGATTTTGATATGTTTTTAAAGTATTCGCAATACACTGTAAACAGATATTTTTCTATTTTTCATGCCTATGTTCTGCCTGTTTTTGTCATCTTGAAGAAGCACTTTCATTTGTAAGTAAACGTAAGTAATTTTAGTTATATTTAGTTATTATTATAGACAAAGTAGTCACTTTTAGATTCACCATAGCCTTATATTATTCCGTACAGCAAACACACACTTTGTCAACAATTCACGTATATGTCCTTGACCTTTACAAATATCCGATACTGTTTATATTTTTCTGACTGTTCTGCCTAATTTTTTCGAGACAGGAAGTCACTAAGCCAAACCCACCAGAGCGAAATTCAAAAAGCTGATCCCTCGATAGCACAGAGTCAAAGATCTCCAACGCGATATAGGGTGTTGTGTAATTGCAGTGTAAAAAAAGGCTGAGTTTACCTCTGGAAGCGTCCACTGCGATTTGGAGCCGTCTCTTAGGTAATAGTAGGTCTGGCCCTGCTCATCCACTGACTTGATCCACTGTTGCACAACACAGAGAGACAGAGGGGTGTGTAGGTAAGCAAATGTACAAGGCGAAATCTGCATTAGATTTGACTGACACATGCCCATTCAATACATTTTAACAACACTACTCACTATTAGGGCTGGGTCATGTCATATCGCTGGAGATATGTACTTGTTTTTTCAATCTTGTTTGTTTATTTAACCTTTATCTAACCAGGAGAATTTACTACAGATTAAAACCTCTTTTTGGTTTTCATGTTATTTACCTTAAAAGCATCAGTCAGGAAGTTTAAAAAAGCTTAAGATCATCTATGGGTGGGAGCCGTAGGGATATCGTTCATTATACTGTTGTTGAAAAAAATAATAAAAGTGATACAAAAACTAAGCCATATTGCCCTGCCCTACTGATAATAAATACAGCATTTTGTTAAGCAGGTTTTGAACCAAGCAGTCACACTTTTATTACACCACTTGAGCAAACTGTCTTTGTCCATAACCTGTTTAACACTGTTTCTAATGTGAACAGTGGTGGAAGGTGATGAAGAACAAGTAGTAAAGTACTGTACTTAAGTAGAATCTTTAGGTATCTGTACTTTACTTAAGTACAGATATCTGGATACTTTTTTACTTTTACTTCACTACATTTAAGAGCAGGTATCTCTACTTTCTACTCCACTACATTTTTGAACAGGACTGAAAAGTAAAAAGTACTTTTCATATGATTTGAGGGGTTATTTTTACCATATCTGTGGTAACATCCTGACTAAAGTTTTCGAGTTCAAGCTTCGGCTTTGAGCAAACAAATAAATACAAAAAAAAAAAAGAAAAATTAAGAAATGGATTCGTATTGTTACTGTTGACCAAAATCAGTATCATTTTTGAATCAATATCACTACTTTTAACACTTTAACAAATGAACAACACTTGTGTGAAATACTTTTACTTTCTACTCTTAAAGTACATTTTTAAACGGGTACTTAAATACTTTTACTTAAGCTGATTTTTTCATGTGATACTTTTACTTTTACCTCTGTATCTGTACTTTTACTTAAATAACAAAATTGAGTACTTCATCCACCACTGAATCTGAGCCACTTAAAATGGGACCACCCCACAAGAGCTGGAGTTTATAAGATTGTCTCTGACCCACTTGTCTAGACGTCCCAATCTGTGTCTTGTCAAATTTGACTCGATGATTATCTTTCAAACAACTCAACCCAAAGACAGTTACGTTTGGCTGAAATCATAACCAGCTGCAAGATCATGTCAAAAAATGCCATTTTTAAAATTAGGAAAAAATTGAAATGATCAAATATATTGTCCATTATAAGAAAAAATATAAAAAGGTTCAATCTGATTAAAAATAAAGTGAAAAACGCACAGATAATGTAATTTCTTCTCAACCAAGACATTTAAAGGCACATTTGAGCACATGTCTAATGGATTACAAAAAACAGGATCTGATCAAAATCTATATTTATTTTGTCAATATTACTCCAAGCTTGATTTTTTTCATCGTCAGTAGTCAGTTTTCCCAGACTATTTCAGAATAACACAGTCTTTAATCTGCTAAAATGTCAACAGCGGCGGGACTTACTTGGTCTGGCGTGTGCTCGTTGGTGAAGACCCAGGTCCCGTTGGGCTCCACGTTGAGGTTCCAGCCGGAGGGGGTGCTGCGGTCCAGAGAGGCGCGTGGGATCAAAGTGCGAGTCATGTGACTGAAGCTGAACTCTTGGGGGAGGGTGGGGGAGGCTCCGGCGGCCACGCAGTCCTCGTACTGCTCGGGTGGGTCTACAGGGGAGTAGTCCTCCAGGGGGTAGTCCTCTTCAGGAAGAGGCGGCTGCCGAAACAGATACCATCAACAAACAAATGAAAACGCGCTCATGAAGCTTTCGCCTTTTATAGACAAGAAAATATCTGGGTTCACTGTTTTAAGGTACTTTAAGGTAATGTCTGTAAACAAAATAGACCCTTCGGTTAATGGTCAACTTAAGTCTATTCTTCTTTCTTTATCTTCAAATGTGTATAGGTACTAGATGCGATCTCAAAATCAAATAATTATACGGTTTATGCTTCGTAAAAGCTTTGAATTTGAAGTGATCCTCAACTGGAAACTGAACCTGAAATGCAGTATTGGTGTGTGGCTTGCACTGTACCAAGGGACGTATGGAGACATCAAAAAGAAAATATTGTGACGTCCAACAGTTGCATCTTAAACTTTTATTTACACTTGATTTTTAATTACCTGGGCTTGGGACTGGCTCAAATGCCACTTTGGCTTATAGTATTTTTCCTATAGCTGTGTCATTTTCCTAGGATATTTTTAACATACGTAAGTGCTGGGTCAAACTGGCAAAATCAATCTACTTATGTAATTTGTGTCTATGTTGGAGAGACAATGGATTTTTCTATAGATTTATCAGAACACTCTTTGCATTATAGAGAGTGTACGTGCTGCATTCAACCTTGAAACCCCTCATCCTACTTTACGTCATGACTTTGATACATAACATTTCCAGGCCCACACATTTTTGCCCCTGTTTTTCCAGAAGGTCTATAACAGGAAAGAGGAACTTCTCTTACTTTGTTTTGCTGTCGTTCTATTAAATGGAATTTTAACAATTTGCAAAAATAATATTATGCTACAGTTTCTGGCAGTGATTATAATGAAACTTCCCCCATGATATGATTACACCCATCAAGAATAACACTATGACCAACTGTTGAGTAATGCTGAATTATTTTTAATAGACCTGGTGACTTGGCTGTGACTGTAGGGGTTAAGCGTCTATAGCCTCATGATGAGATGGTCTCGCCCATCTCTGTGTATGGATGAATTTCCTTTGGTTTACCCTAAAAAATGCACAATAGGGTAATCTTCCAAAGACTGACCATGAACCTAGCTATAGCTGTTGAAGTGTCTCCCTCGGTTTTGAAGGATGGGTCAAATACAGTTGTACAGTACTACATTGTTAGTCTCAAAGCTTCATTTCTCAAGGTTTTCAGGAAAATACAAAAAATAAACTATATTAAGTCTAAGTCAATAACATAACTGGGGTGGTTTGTGGTTTTTTTTGGCTGTAAAAATCGTTCTGATTGGTCCAGGACAGACCCAATGACGCAGAATGAGACACACAACTCAATTTTGCCAAAAAAATGACATGCTATGAGGTCGGCAACATGCGACACTGTGTATTTTGAAAACTCATACTGTTACGGATGGGACCAGGCCTCATGCCACAAGATCTCGTGAGATGAAATGGCCACAAGATTGTGTGCAAATGTGGCAATTTTATCGCTCAAGATCTTGTAGCATGAGATCAGGTTCCAACCCTCATCTAAAGTGGGTATTTGTCTTATTATATCCAGAAACTCCAAATTGGGCCAAAGAAAATTCACTTAAAGATGCACTATGTAACTTTCTAGTGGAGGGTCCGCTACCTGCACGTCTCCATGGAGATATTATTACAGTGGGACATTCTCAGCACAGCAATAACATCTCTATATTGGTGCAGCTTTAACGTTTTGGGCACTAGCAAGTTTTGTTGAAGTGGAACTTTTTTTTGCTGCTAATCTACGTTTATGGTATTAATAGAATTGTATTGTATTCCTCGTACTTATTGTCAATTTTAGGGCAAACTTAGTAACAAGTAACAAGTAATTTTGCAGGTTTCTGGTCAAAAATGATCAAAAACTAAGTGCCTGCTGGGCCACTGCAATTTCAAGTACTACATGACATCACGCAGAGCTGCACTGATTAAAGCAAGGTGTTTCTGATTACAACCACCTGACAGCAGGGGCAGAGTGAGTGTGGATAATCACACTGTTGCTTATAAGTCCTCCCCCCCCTCGCTCTCCCCTTTCGTTCTCCAGGTACTTCCCAGTTTAGCAGCTCTATTTGAAATGCGGTTGGGGGAGTTTAGGCGTCTAGTCCTACTTTAAGTGAACTTGTCTATGTAGGTGGGAACGATTTGAATCCATTCTAATCAGACCATATTTGCAGCCTTCCCTTGGGCTATTCTGAAACAGGACAGCGCCGCTAAATGGAGCACCATCTTGTCCTCTCTTACCGGGCCGTCCTCGTGGAATCGGTGCACACTCATAGGCTCCATCATCGGCGGGTCCCAGGACGTTTCCCCAGACATCGGGTTGTAAAAGTAGGTCTGACCACTTCTCTCATCCACTAGCTCTTCCCAGTCAGAGGAGGGCGTGGGCGGGGAAATTGGCGGCGACTGCGTAGGCGATGGAGAGTAAGGGCGGGGCTTGAGTTCAGAGGGGGAGGAGTCTGTGAAGGGGTTGTCCCAGGTGGTGCGTCCCGTGGCAGGGTGGTAGTAGTAGTCCTGGCCGCTGTCCTGGTCAAAGTGGACCTCCCATCCCTCGGGGTCGAGAAAGGACGGAGAGGACGGAGAGAAGGAGGGAGGGGCAGGAGAAAGGGAGCCGGAGATGCTCTTTCGGATCTGGGCTACGTTGACATAAACAGCTGAATGGTCATTGTCCACCTGTGGAAAACATAAATATAATTATTATTAGTATTAGAAGACATCAAAAACCCTGTTATGATGTTCCACAGTATGGTGTTAGTAAATCATCACAATTTTATACAGCACTTTTCCACCTTCAAGGAGCTTTACATCAAGGAACCACTCGCCCACCAGTGCACGCAGACAGTAGGTGTAAGGTGGGGTAAGTGTCTTGCCCAAAAACACAACAACAGCGTTCATCTGTGGGAGCTAGAAATGATGTCGTCGACGTCGAGAGCGGGATTCGACTCGTCAGCCTTTGGACCAGTGGACAAACACTCCACCAACTGAGCTACTGTCGCTATGTTAAACATATCTGTCTCCAAGTGGCGCCACCAAGCATGGTTACATGTCAGATCTGTGGAGAGGTGACACCGCTCACAGTAAGAATGCGCGTTTTTCAGTATGTTTTTTTTTTTTTCAGTAATAAAACATCTCTAATTAACAAATGCAGAAGAGCTAAGTTAAATGGTATCATGTGATACATTTGAGGTAAAGCATGTAGTGAACCCCCAACAAAAAAGTTACATAATGCACTTCTAAGACCATAATATAACAACTTGTACTAGCACTAGTTGGGAGTAGTTAATCGGTGGGAGGCATGTTAGCATAAATAGTCTTATTAGGCACTTTGAAAAATATATAAATAAAACAACAGAATTTCTACTTGAAAGTAAATAAGTTCCAATTTCAGATCATCTTAAATATTTTAAATACTGCTCTTACTCACGGATAAGATTTTCCAAATGCTTTGTGTAATGGATCGACTCAGATTGACTCAATGAACTGATTCAGATTCCATGTATTAAAATGACAAACTACGACAACACACCATCAGTAATCATAAAGTTAAAAAATGCTAGATTGTTTCACACAGTTGCAAAATTAGTAACTAGTAAACTATAAACAGATTTCCATAAATGTTTCACACACTGAACCAAATGAGTCAGAATGAGGTAAGAGACCGGCCTGAGTGTGAGTACAAAACCTGATACTAAAAATAAACTTTGCAAGCATTTCATTAAAAGCACAACTTATTTTTGTTATTGTCGAATGGGTTTGAACCGTGAAGATAACGTCTGAACTCAAAAGTGTAAACTCACAGCCCACTGGTTTCTATAGAGCTCCTACAGACACTTGTGTCCTCTCAAACAGGAAGTAGCCTAAAACAGTGAAAACACACGCAGTTCTGAGAGAAAACGCCCATCCCACATTAAACCGTGCTTCACCTCATTCATGTGTCATCATCTGTTGCACAAACACCCACAGAAAAAGCAGCCCAAAGTGTGGTAAACAGTCAAAGTCTCACTGTATTTAAGCACAACAAAGAAATACGAGTTTACGATCTGTATCAGTAAGATGTCGTCTGCCTAAAAGACTATTCTGACTGTTATTATGGATCAGACACAGCTTGAGCCAATGGTAGAAAGAAATTTTTTATATTTGTTATTGTCGCCATTTCTTTTCAGGGAAGGAGCCACATTATTATGATCTGAAGTCAAATCTATGAAGAGGCGTTACATAGTAAAATAAGGCAGCAGCAGTATAAGTAGTTAAAGTAACAGTGTCTTATGTTCAGTGGTGGAACGTAACAAAGTAAAAGTAGTAAAGTAATGTACGTAAAGTAAAAAGTAAAAATTTTAAGTATCTGTTCTTGCTTAAGTACATTTTACAGTAGATACTTTTTACTTTTACTTCACTGCATTTGAGAGCAGGTATCTGTACTTTCTACTCCTCTACATTTTTGAACAGGACTGAAAAGTAAAAATATTTTTTATTATTGTCTGAGAGCTGCTGAAAAAGCCAAGGGTTTATTTTAACGTGTTCATATTTTGAGCAAACAAAAATAGCAAAAAACATTCTTCAGATCAAATTGTTTCTGTTGAACAAAATTCGGCACAAATCTTTATCGAAATCACTACATTTGAAGCTTTATTACATCTCAAACTCTGCGCAAAATACTTTTACTTTTTACTCTTTAACTACATTTTTCAACAGGCACTTTAATACTTTTACTTAAGCAGTTTTTCATGTGATACTGTTACTCGAGTATATTTTTGCTCCGGTATCTGTACTTTTACTTAAGTAACAAAATTAAGTACTTCTTCCACCACGGCTTACGTTTCACTCGTTGAGCTGTAATTGCAGTAAAATTCCTGTGATGTAGTGTTAATTTAAAAATAGTACTAGCGCTATGGCAACAGGAGATATGGTAATCACGATACTGGTATTTGTTGTACTAATAGTAAAAATAATGGTGGCAGCGTAGAACCTGTAGTTTTGTTGTAGCTACAGATCGACTGATACAGGGTTTTCTACGGCAACAGATACAACGATATTTTGACACCGATATGAAGGGTCAGTTTTGCTCTTTTACCCCAGTATAACTCACATGTTGATAAACTCAGTTACTGCCTAAAACAGTGCATCGCTCCACATAAAAAAATCATATCTATGGCAATGATTTTTAGACTGTTCCAAACAATCCCGATCCACTCTGGTCTCTGCGAACCCAAACTGCATCGCTCCAAAAAGACCCTCGGCGTTTGCGCGGTCGGCCTTTTCTTTTCAAACCATCAGACAGTGGAATCAGCTCCAGTCTGAAGTTGTCTGTAGATCTTAATAATTTTACTAGAAATTTGAAAAAGCACATTTTAGCTAATCAAGTGTGTCCACATCGGTCTAGTTAATTTGTACTGTTAAAAAACTAAAGCTAAAAACTTGCACATAATGATTTTTAATATGTGTACGGACTGTAGGAAACATATTGTACTGGAAATGGTGACGTTCTATTTTATTTTACTGCTATGTTAATGATGAGCTAAATTAGTCTTATAATGTAAATGTAATGAAATTCGTATTTTTAATGTATGTTCATCTGCCAAGGGAAAGCAGCTGTAGCTAAATCTGCTACTAATCATCTTTTCTTTTGTAAGATTAATGCATTTGTAAACGGCCCCTGATAAATACAGAATAAAAAAAAAAGAACGAAATCAGTATGTCTGAAGTATTCAAATAAGCTTCACTCATTATCTTTACTCAGGTGGCTGGCCAAACAAAATATTGATTTATGACCGATACCCATGCACTAAAATGTGCAAATATTGACCAATCAAAATGTCAGTTATGGTCTGTTTCTACTTTGTTAAACACTCTTCTTGGTTTATCATATATTTGAAGAAACAAAGACGCTACAGAATAAGTTGGAGTAGAAGACGACATATTCTAAACACATATATTATAAGGACTTTTCTGTCATGTTTACTTTACAAAATAATAACGTAGGCTATTCAGGCTGCTGCATTCACACAACATGCAAATTCAGACTCTAATTTGTTTAAAGCAGTGGAACTTACATCGAAGAGTCTTTCTATCTCCAGCACTGATCAACTAGGAGCAGTTGGAAAAAATCCCCAAATGCAATGTTCTCTATACAAATTTTAAATTCAAACGTTAGATTAAACGTTTTGAGACTTACTTGGATGTTGGTTAGAGAGTGGGCTGTTGTGGTAGAGCTCTGTTGAAAAGTGAAACGAGAATGCTGCTTCTAAACCTTTAGTGTACAGGTATTTTTAGTTGATGTATATAGAGCAGCTATCATTGTTGTAACATTAAATAGCACGACAGTTACTAGGCAATAGAAAGAACTCTGCCTATAATTATGCTGTCGGTTTGTCTGCGTTGCATTTCTAACCTGTTCGTCTACTTCGGTGCAACTAAAATCAAGAAACGCTGGGTTATAAAATACACAAGTACAGGACAAATGCAGTTAATGAAATTTTAAATCGTGGTTTCAGTTATATATAAAATGTTGTAATCAAAAAACTGTATAAAGAAGTGGACTAAGTGAGTGTGACTTCACCCACAGCGTTCGGCTCCAGTCAAATGAAGCTCGTCGAGGCCGGAGCAGTTATAGGGGCGAATCTGGAGCAAAGTTCCATATTTGGAATTCCAACCGCGAGTATTGGTGAAAGAAGGCGCCTCATTTGTCTGTTATTGATGTTCATATCTGGATTTACGGACAATAGGATCATGTGGAGCGAACTAATATGAACATTTTAAGATCGAAATGACGAGTCTGACAGCAGCAGTTACGGAGAGAGGGACGACAGATTTTCAATAGAAAGTGAATCGGAGTCGATGTAGCCACGCTCACTTCCTATTTGGAACGCGCGGCTAGCAGGTTAGCTATGTCCATTTATATATACTATCAATGATCACAATAATTAAGTTAGTTAGCTAGTCCTGCCCCTCAGAGCCTCGAACAAAGCCACTTTTCTAATCTATACAGACTTTTAAACTAAAGTTGCTCATAACATTACTAATATCTAAGACTTTAGGCCTTTAGTCGTTCAATTGATTAATCGGTCGACCAAAATGTGTATTATTTTATTTAGATTATAAAGATTTATATGGGACAAAAGCAGAAAGGAGATGCGAGTGAGTTAGCTGAAGATTCGGTATTATTGTTGGTATTTACACGTAAAACTCCTGATTTACAAGTTTTATGTGTCTCTATATAAATACATTGTTAAATAAATAAATAGTTGTTTCTGCATGAACTCCCCCTGCAGGTGTAGTGTGGGTCAGATACATAGAGATACAGTATTGGTTATTTTTGATAGTATAGAAGAATTTGAAATAATCGTGATTTATGATTATAATTGTCTGTATAATGGTTCTCTCTCTATGAACTGTATAAACTATATGACGCTGTATAATTACACTAGAAAAACCAAAGAGAAAAACAAGAGCTGCAGTGTCCACATGAACTGAAACAACCCAACACTTCAACCCAGAGCAACAGACGTCAGCACCGAGTGTTCACACTGCCACACTGACCACATCAAACTGACACTATACCTAGAGCTGACCTCACTGGAACTTAACCAGGACTAAACCAG
>KN484177.1:0-11960 GCA_000787095.1 Periophthalmodon schlosseri | reverse complement strand
TGCCTCCTGACCACAGCCTCAGCCGAAGGCGCTAACAGCTAGTAGGGAAGCAAGCACGAAAATAGTTATCTGCTTGAAATGGGAAAAGTGGAAGTGTCAGGCATAAAGGCTTACAAACTGGAGGATTCTTTGTGCTTGTCAGGCTCTTAGTCTGGGTGAAAGCACTGCGCCCTCCTGGTGATTCTGGACTGACATTTGGTGCAGCCAATCAAAAGCAGGTCTAACACATACTGACAGTAAGGTTCAGAACAGTCATAAATTATGTAACTGTAATGAAGTAAAGATATTACGAAACAGGAAACAAGATGTCATTAGATGTCATTCATTACAGACTTTAAACTATGGCTAAGTCAAAAGTGTCTTTAAACAGTTGGGGTCATGTATCTTGGAGACTATTGTTTAAAAAATAAAAGCACTTTTTTATCTTTGGATAATTATGTGCAGATAACCTGAAACATGATGGGCGGTCTTGTCTCAATCATCGGCAGTAATATCACAGTTTTGTCAGACTCCAGTTCCTTGATAGATGCACTTAACAGACAAAGATTGCTTTTGGATGTGAGCCAGACTCAAGAAACTTAAAAATCTTGCCACATTTTTAGCATTACAATTATTGGGAAAGAAACACTGCCATTTTAAAAATTATGCACAGAAAAAAATTACTTTCTTTCACACAGTCGAATTACCATATATAATATTTGCTCATCGCCAGTAGCCCAAACACAATTCAAAACCTTACAGTGCTTGGTTTACAAAGCCATACTTTTTAGTAGTATATGTTGCATTCAAATACATGTATTCAGAAGGTATTATTATTCAAAAATATGATTACATTAAAAAGTGAGGGGTTAGACATGTCAGTATCACCTTGTTTGGTCATTATTTTGAATTTATTACACTTGTAGTAAAGTTTACCAACCCTGTCATGCAGCTCTGTGGGACAGCCCTTCTACACTCATCGTGGCCCTGCTCCACTTTCCTCCCACTAATCCTCTGTACACACTCCATATAGTTGAAATAGGCTTGTGTTGAAATAGGCTGTTGTTTTTGGCTGTCTTTCTCAGAGCCTTATGTGTATATAGGTAAGCACAGTGGTGTAGAGCAGAACAGGAGGGCACGGGGGAAGTCCCATGAGCTTATTCTCTTCCCTGATAGCGCTGGAGCTAGCTACGCTTACCTGCCCCATCTACAAGCCCATCAGGGAGTAGGGTTGTCAAAAGTATCGAAAACAAGATACAAATTGATAGTAAAACTAGTATCGAAACTATTTGAACATGTATCGATGCTAAAAAAAAAGTCACATTCACAGGACAGAAATGAACCTTTCCTGAATATCTTTAGAATGATGTTGAGCTGTATCAGAACAAGTATAAGACATACAGACTATACGCCCATGGACCACTATGGAACATACCTGGACGACTGAGGGATTACACAGATATAAGACCACATGGCAATATAAAAAAGCACTATTAATTAATGTTGAAAATACATTCTAATTGCTGTATCAGAACAAGTATAAGACATACAGACTATACGCCCATGGACCACTATGGAACATACCTGGACGACTGAGGGATTACACAGATATAAGACCACATGGCAATATAAAAAAGCACTATTAATTAATGTTGAAAATAACATTCTATTGTATCATCATGGTATCGGAACCGGTATTGAGTATCGAGTCTATTCCTTAGTATCGAAATCGAGTTTGAAATTTTAGTATCGTCACAACACTACCAGGGAGTGTCTACGATGAGCCCTAAAACACACAAAAATTCCCAGCAAAGCAAAGCAAAAGATAACATTTAAGGCATGTTTTCATTTTAGAAGCCAGGAAAATGCTAGTGGTCAAATTAAACCCTTATCACACATCACATTGTTGGGGCACGGTGACACAAAGCCTTCCAGAAAGCCCCCACACACATATTACAGTTACAATGACTGAATCATTCTTCCACAGAAACAGGACAATGCAATCTCTCTTCCAAATGATCCAAATCTTTATTACACACTGCTTTTTGTGTTTACGCAAGAAAGTATCACAGATTAAAATAAAACAGTGGTAGAGTGTGCCACATGTGTTTTGGGGCTCGTAGTTAATGAACATGTTACAAGAAGAAGGTTTCTTTTAACATATTTTCAATTCTGGAAGGTTTCAGGAGGCTGTTAAGATGTAAATGTATTTTCTGCAAGTCTGTGTGAGAAATAGATTTGTTTGAAATGGGCAAAATAAGGAAATAACTGTAGTACACACTATACTCGGGGATTTCAGCTTCCTGTTATATGGTTTTAGGACAATTGACAATATAAAACATTGTAAGTATAAAGTATAAAAGAAAAAAAGATATATTTAGTTTGGAATTGTTAATTGCTATGGCAATGGCTCTAAATGTTCCTCAGTGCATCAGATGTGCCTTTTTGTTAGGCTAATATGGCTGTATGTTTGCATGATAATCAGGCAACAAATGATTTTATATAGATACAAATAAACACACTTTACTTCATTTTTACTAAAGTGAAAATGTAAATTGTGAACTTTATCTATTGTTGACAAGTATCGGTTGTCAGTCTCAGGAGATAGAAAAATATCAGATATCGATATTGAAAAAAAATCCATCCTAAAAAATCCATTTTAGACCATTTCTATAAAGTAAGTGTTGGCAGTAGTAATAGTAGTAGTTGCAGTGGTTCCTAGAGAGTAGTACTATAATTAGTACGCAAATCACTTTTACCATTACTTTCAACTGATAAGACATTTATGATATTTGATGCAGACATTTTAAGCCTCTTCTCTTTTTTCAATACTTCACCATTAGTCATTATTTGCAAAAAGAAGTCTGTACTGACTGGGAGACATGTTCTCACATAAGTATATACTGCCCTCTAGTGATCAAAATCTAAGAGCAGTATCAATATTTATTACTTAGGCTCAATAATAGGCTTAATTTTTTTTAAATTTTTATTTAAAGAAGAGAAGAAAAGCTTGAACCACATATGTCTATATTACATTTTTAGTCAGTGTTTTGGTGCTAAAAATGCTAAATTACATAATATTATGACTTAACCCTGTATCTGATTACCCTGTGTAACTGCACTTCCACCTCTTTTAGCCTCTTATTTGACTATAATTTCACTTTAGATAATTGTAAATGTCAAAAACATCAAAAACCTTTCCACATTTTTGGAGCGTTATAGCACGAACAAAACCTGGCTGGTTTGATTTGATGTTGTTAATAAAATGACACCTACTACTTTAAATTAATTGTCAGCCCAAACCAGAGTAGGCTTCATTCCTTGCACTGGGTTGAGGCTGGTGATGTAAGCAGTGAAAGTTCCTCCAGTGTCACGCAGTCCCCGTCAGTCAGGTCTGAGCCAGGTGGAAGCGGAGATAGTTCACATACCAACATACCATCAACTGCACAAAGACCAACCACACAGCAACGCATCAGCTGCTTCCCCTGCTTTACTGTGCAAACAATACCACCTACTATACAATTATGGAGGAAATTGGCAATAGTATAAAAACATGCAAATTGCAACAACAGTTTCCTAGACCTTTAATATAAATTTGGAAGAACTTAGGTTGACATTTCAAACACGAATGAATAGAAGGAAGTAAGGGTAAAGTAAAGGGTGTTTTTGTTGCACTTGTTCCAGCATATTTCCAGCTATTTATAAATGCTCCATTATGAGCAGTCATTGTGTTGAATAAAAGGATGAACCTGAAAGTGAGAAACCAGTCGCTCTAGTTCTCTGTAGAGTACTTGATAACCATGATGGGAATGCTGCTTTAAATCAGAGATGTTTCACTGAACACACAAGAATCAGAGTATGTTAAAATTACACATGTATGCAAACAAATGCACATTCTCAATAAGACACACTGTTTAGCAATTCTCTGCCTCCCCTGCTCTTCTGATGTTAATAACTTCATTCACTTTCAACTGCATTGAGTCATAGAAAATACTTCATAAAATGAACATAAAGTGAAAGCACTGGGTCTTTTATATGTGACCTGCTTTGGCAGTAGGCAGAAGAGAGGAAGGTGATCATCTATTGGAAATTGAACTTTTTAATTAAGAAGCAACTACATTTTAATTAGCAATAATATACATTCACTTGTGTAAAAGATCTGAAGCTATGAGTATTTTGATGAAAGAACAATTTAGATTTTTTTTTTCAATAAAAGTCATAGTATTTACATTATGATATAGAATTGTCTTTATAATGCTAATTATGTGTAAAAGTATATTTCTTTTTTCCCCCTGATGGGTGAGTCCAGTGAACATCTTTCATTCAGTCTCTGAGCAGCCCCAGTTTCTTGAGTGCCTCACGGCGCGATTCCTCGCTCTGCCCCCGAGGGCAGATGAGCACACTTACGCCCTGAGAGCGCGGCAGCTTCTGGGAATTGTCAGAGTGCTGGGAACTGGAGGGGGCGGGCCTTGCACACCCCACCTCTGTGTTGGCCATGCCCCCTGCACTGGAGAAGTCTTTCCCGCTCCCCAGAGAGGCTGGGCGTGGGCGGCTGTTCCGCAGCTGACCCAGAGTCTGTTTGTCCTGCTCCAGGGACTCGATGTAGCTGCTCAGACCCAGGCCCGAGCGCTCCAGTGTGGCTGACTTCACTCCTCCTCCGGCTAAAGATGAGAGATTCTTGTCGAGAAGAGAAGAGCCACTGACCCCCATAAACCCATCATCACTGAAAGCAGCGGGCACCGGGATAATGTCAGGGAGAGGCTCAGATGGGACATGACAGGGAGAGGAGGGGGTCTGAGCAGGTGTGTGTGAAGAAGGCACTGATGGAGGATCAGACTTGAGCGGAGGAGGGCTGAGAGGAGAGGAAGCCCATGACCTTCTGGTTTGCAGAGGTTTAGAAGCAGGGCCTGAATCACACTCTTCACTCTTAAGAAGACCAAGCTTCCTCAGAGCCTCCATGCGCACCTTCTGAGGGTCCATCACCAGCCCGGTTGCGCTCGGAGAGAGGTGTCCCATGGAGCTCTCATGGCCTCCTGTGGATTTGTGGGATTTTAGGATAATATTTGGGGGCAGCTTCTTGGGTTTGGGAGCAACAGCAGGTGGACTTTTAGGCTCAGATGGTCCAGGGGGAGCAATCGTTTGAGGACTGGAGGGGTTTGAGGGTGGAGGAGAAGACAGCTCAGAAGCAAGCTTTTCCTGAGGGGCCAAGCTTGGAGAGGCGGAACTTGGAGAGGTGGGACTTGCAGAGTCAGGACTTGGAGAGGTGGGACTTGGAGTGGTGGGACTTGGAGAAGCGAGACTTGGAGAAGCGAGACTTGGAGAGGCGAGACTTGGAAAGATAGGATTTATAGGGGAAGGGTTTGCAGAAGAAGGACTGATAGGGCTAGGGTTTATAAGAGTAGAGTTTACAGGGGCAGGACTGAGAGGGCTTAATGGGGTACTCATTGGGCTACTCTTTGCCGCTGCCCTGCGTCTGAGCATCTCCAGGTCAATGGTGGGTCTGGGAGCAGGGGAAGACGCTGCACTGTGCGCCTGTGGAGAAGAAGAAGAAGGCTCTGGTTCATCCATGAAATCCGACGGAGGAGGGATGAAAGGAAGGTCCATTTCACTGGAGGCTTTAGCAGACAGCTCAGTCTCTGCAGGGCCGCTCTGTGGGTCTCTGTCAGCGGATAAACTGAGCTCTGTGCTGTGTTCGGGAACAGGTGTGGTGCTTCCGGAGGTGGACTCTGGAAGTGGACGTTTGGGGTCAGGGGGGATGTGTGAAGGGACATCACTGTCAGAGTCAGAAGCAGAGGACTGTACATCTGGATTGTCCAGTTCACTGGATGCTTCAGTTTTGCCACGTCCACTTTCTGTCAGCATGCTCAGAATATTTCTAGGGTCAGGTACAGTCTCCGAACTGCCATGTTTCCTCCTCAAATTGGCTGCAAGAGAAAAGACAAGCAGTAGTGTTAGTAAGATAAAAGCAATGCACTTCCATTTTAGAGTTTGATTAATGAAACAGGTCGATTAAGGGGGGGAAATAATTGTAACAGTTGTAAATCTGCAGTACATTTTAAAGGCCCTATATTACACAAAATTGACAATTGTGAGCTTTAAGCCATGTTCTAATGCTCTTACCTCATCAAAAACATACCTAGAGTTGTGTTTTGTTTCATTCACATGTTTGAGTAATCCTTTATTATTAGACTGTCTGCATCTCCAGAACTCAAAATGCTCTGCAGTGGTAGTTTTCAAGTTAACAGCTCCTTTTACCTTTTGTTCAGTAGAGATTGGAAATTCCATGGATGAAATTATCCAAATGATTCTAGTGAAAGTGTATGGAGTTTAAAAACACAGTGGAGCAGGTGGAACAGAGTGTTTTCTGTTTGAGAGAAGAACTCAGTCTAAATATGCAGGGTTTGTGTGTTAAACATGTGTGAATGAAACAAAACACAACCTCCAGGTATGTTTTTAATGAGGAAACAACATAACATAGATCAGAAAATAGTATAATATGGGCCCTTGTGTTCATCTAATGAAGATGCACAGGTGTACAATGACTGACATGCAGATAAATAGGCAACATTTCAATAATTAGAAAGGAGCAGAGAAGAATAAAACATCTTATTGAAGATTCTTCACCCCTAACATGTAGCTACCTGGATCAGGTTCATCGTTGGAGAAGCCGCTGTCCTCCTGTAGATCGAGAGACTCAATGGTTTCTTCCAGATACATGAGACAAGCCTTCTCCTCTGCAGACAGGTGCTCCATACTGTCCTCACTCTGTGCAAGGAAGAAAATCACTTTCAGACAAGATTCACACCAACTTACTTCATAAAAAAGAAAATACTTTAGTGTCCATATTTCAACAACATTGGGACAACCTGTTAGGAGCAGGACCATGCTTTTTGGGGACTTTGCTTTAGTTTACTTTTTTGCTTTTTTGTTTACGTTTTGCTTTTTTTGCTTTAGAGTCGCTACTTGCCTAATTTTAACCTAAACCATAAACTATTTTAACCCATATCTGAGCTTTAAACCATGTTGTTGATCTATTAATACAGGATTTACATCACAGGGACCTGATTTTGGTCCCCATAAGGGAGGCAGGACACCATGATGTGAGTGTGTATACAGATTTTACTCCCCACAATGTAATAAAAACCCCCACACCAAAACAATAGCCCTAAGTGGAAGCAAATCAAAACAGAGACCTTCTTGTTATGAGGCAACCGAGAAGGCTAACTACTCCACCACTGTGCTGTCAGTTTGGGACCAAATGTAAAAAAATGTGCTCATATTGTTGGAAGTCTGCACTTCAGTTTTGTGCACACAGGTGTCAGGTGAAGAGACTGACAGGTTTTTCCCTCAGGACAAAAAGTGCCCATCACAGACTCCGCAGGCCCTATGAGGAACTGCAGCTGAGGTGACAACCAACGAAACCCGATTGTGTAATACTGTGCAGTGCAAAGCTAGACAGGTGCAAATATGTCTAGATACCTCTCGTTATTATTCTAATTTTGACAACAGCACAAGTATACAGTATTCAAGTATAGAAAATTGCACATGGTAGAGCATAATTTTAGAAAGAAACAGAAAATGTCCTGATCATTGTATTTAAAAGTCACTTTGCTACCTGCTTGACTCCATGCAGATGTTATGGCTTTGCCTGAAATGTTCCACGTAAGGCATTAAATTTAGGTGTCACCAACGCCTGGTTGTGATACTAGTCAGATCTGTGAAGAGTAGAGCCTGTTCATGGTAAGAATGCATGTTTTTCAGTGTATTACAACCTAAATTAACCTACCTAACCCAAAATAGATAAGTTCAATGCCGTACTGTTGAACAAAACCAGAAAAGGTACAAAGTCCATCTTCTGCTGACAACAATCACACAGTATGATTCAAAAATACCAAATATGAACAGCTAAATTAATGCAAGAATCAGGTGTTTCAGAACATGTTAGTAAAGGTCTAAACTAAAGGGTAAGCAGGATTTTTTTTTTATTTCTTGCAGATGCGACTATTGCAGGCCTACCACGTGGTTCGGGACTTTTTTGCTGTGAGGAACGAATCAAAGGTGCTTGAATATCAGAACACTCACACAGGCAGAGTTGATACTGATGACACTGTCACAGCTGCGGGCACTGTCCATGTTACTGATGGTTTCCACGGAGACGGCACGAGGCCAGGTGTCACTGTTAGGCATCTCACTGAGCAGACATGCAGTCTGCGATAGGCTCCTCAACCTGGAAGAAGAGGAGAAGCTTGTTGCCATTAAAAAAAGGACTCTCACTATTTATTCCTCATATTTTAAAGGTGCACTATGGAACCTTTCTGGTGGAGGGCTAGCCAACTGCTTGTTTCCATGGAGATGTTATGGCTCTACCTGGGATGTTACACAGTATGGTATTAAACTTGTCTATCTTGCATTTATTAAATCACAGGTATTTTTATTCTTGAAAAATACTTTGTAAAAACATGCATTCTTACTGAGTAGGCTTACCTCTCCACAGATCTGACCTGTAACTTAGCCTGCTTGTCACCACAGAGATACATAAGTTTGATGCATCATACTGTAGAAGATTATAGGCATATAGCATAAACATGTCCATAGAGACGAGGTGGTAGACTCTCCATCAGAAAACTTGCAAAGTAACTTGGAATTTATGGAGGGTAGACTGTGACAAAGACGAGTTTTATGCAGTGGTTGGAACAATATATTTTGGGGCTTAATATTTATCGTGTGTATAATTTCTTTGCAAAACTGGGGAGATTTGAGCTGAAGCAGGTTGGATAAGTAACGTCTATGGCTAATTATTGGTCCATTCTGTTATTTGTTTGTTGCAGCTCATGGCTTTTAATGACACAGTCTATTCAAAAATGGTTTTCTGAGATTATTTTACATTATTGTTATTGAGTGATTTGGATAAAGTAGTTTCCATATTATCGTTTATCGCAATATTTCTCTGCAGAAATATATCGTGCTTCAAAATATGTTATTGTGACAGGCCTGATAAGAGGGAGAGTAACAGAAGCAAACAACCCACTACACAGTAACACTTGTTGACAAACTTGCGTCATTTGGGTCATATATGCAAACTAATGATTATATAACGGCATGAACCGTTTTATGATACGCCCGTGTGCTTTTGCGTCTCAAACACATATTTTGTGAGTTACGCAGGGCATTTGTGAGGACAGCGGATACTTGGTCTTAGTCACCGCTGACACATGTTTCCTGCTCACTGCACGTTAACTGACAGCTCTGGCATGTGAAAAACAACCAACAAACAACCCACACTCATGCGATTCCTGAGCTTAGGGAGTGTAAACATATAAAAACTGTAAATGATTCAATCAAATGACTGTGTAGTTTAAACCAGGTCTGTATAACATCTGACTTCATATTTGATAACTGCTGAAGATGGTATTTTTTGACCCAAATTTGGATAAACTACCTAAATGCTATTTTTCAGGCATGTATTGCAGTTGCAATTAGTTTTGCAATTTAGATTCAAATCAAAACATGTTTTAAAATCTATTTGAGAGAAGACTAAAAAATAAACTGCTAAACTAATATATTAGAGTCACATGCATTTCATACTATGCTGATACTAAATGAATGGGTTAACACTACCAGCATCACCAGGTTACACACATAATGACTCTTGGACACTTGGAGACAGGATACTGTTACTTGCAGACCAAATTATAAAACTTGGCTTTGTGTCACTTCAAATCACAATCAATAAAATCAATAAATAAAAGCTTTCAAACTAAATAATAACTCCACAAAGACAAATGTAGGAGTGGCCTGGCAAACCCAGAATGGTATCTCTGTATTTTTTTATACAGATTGATATCTGTCTGGTCTCCACACCTTCTGCGTCTCAAGCCTGGCCAAATGTGATTGTGCAATCAGATTTGGTTTTTTCAGTGACGCATTTGGAACGAAGGAGCTCATTGGTCACCTATGATGTAAAAAAAAAATCTAATTTATCTCACTTCAGATTAACTCTGATATTTCTTTTCTTCATTTTTTCCGATATGGCTGAACCATGAGTGTCCTTGATTGGCTAATCCACCTGTCAATCATACCCATTTGAAGTGTGAGTCTGTGACCAGACTCACACTTCAAAGTATTGAAGAAGTGTGTATTCTGGATGCAGGCAAATGCAGGAGGACCCTCCACCTGGTCTGTTTGAATATGTGGCCATTGATGAAAAAAAAGTTGTAACTATTAAAAATTATTTTTTTTCATGAAGTAAATAGGCATTATCTAAGCAAACAAATTCAAAAGGGTGACCTAACCTGCAACAAAGGTGGCGTAAGTCCAGAGCTAGTCCGACCAATGCAGAATTGTAACTGATAATATCTATAGGCTCATTCATCACGTATGCTTTCTGCACAATCAGATCCAGAAGGAGTTCACTGAGGCTGTGAGTGTGCTATTGTTATCTAAGAGCTTTATGATTATGCCTTCTCTTCTGTTCTTTATGGCTGCAGGGGACTGTTCATCTTTGAACTGCCTCCTCTATCAGTGCTCTATCTGATGGAGCTTTTAAATACAGTAGTGAAAGATAGTGGTAAAGTACTTCTGAAAGCAACACGGTTATGAAATACTGTGAGGAACCAGTTCATTTTTCTATACTTCATAATAGAAAGTCAACTTCTGCATTTGGGTTTTTATCAGTTAGATGATCATGCGCAGAGGACGACAACATTAATTAGATGTTGCTCACAGAATATTTGAATCTGATAATATCTTAAATTTTTGTGGTTAAACTGAATAGTTGAAATACTTTTTCAGTGTCATGCAGGTAACTGATTTGGTGCCAAATGTATCAACATACTACAAGTGTTGCTGAAACAACTGAATGGATTAACATCAATTAATCAATTAGTAATAACTGTCATCTTATTTTGTTCAATAATTATGATCAGGATATTGCAAACACTAAACCATGCTAGGTACAAAAGGACGAGGTTTAATGAAGCAGACAGGGCAGTTAGACCTGTCATGATAATTACTGTATCGACTCATCAATCAATATATGAAAGCTGGAACAATATTTTTTGGGGGGGTTATTGTGTGTGTGCATTTTCTTAGCACTACTGGGAAATTTCTGGTTATTTTTTTGGCTAGATTGTACGATTTAAGCTGTAAAAGGTTGAATGAATAACTTCTGCCTCATAACAGATGCAAATCAAGTACTACAGTGTTTATTTATTGCAGCGTATGATTTTTTAACAATACTGTACATTTACAATAGTTTCTGTGGTTTAAATCTGCTCTTGGGTTTTTGTGTCAGTGGTATAAATTAGTTTCAATATTATCATTAATCATCTCTATTTACTTCAGCAATATATCAAACTTCAAAATATATTATTGTGACAGGCCTAATGGCAGTAATTACATCAACATTACACAGGAAACGCAAAATTTAGTGTTTTCTTTTGACTATTTTTTGTATATTTTGTTAAGATGTCATCAGAAGGCATCACACCATCTACTGTATGTTTGTGTCATATTTAGGAGAGCAACTGTCTCAGTATAACTTCTATAGACTCTAGTCCTTAATGTACCAATGGCTGAACTAATATTTACGCAGTTTTGCTTAGAAAGAACTTTGACAAATGACTAAGATTGTTCCACCTCTCGCCCAAGAGGCTTTGCCCATTCTTCACACCTAAACAAAAAATGACACAGCTTACACACTCCTTGATATAACGAACAACAAAAATACTTTGGTTTTGAGCACCTCTAGTGACGTTTCTGTACAGTTGACACAAACAGGTTCAAGAGCAGAGGGAAAACTTTCTCATCACAGCCCGTATTTACATATTTAGTGAAAACAAAGGCTGGTAGTCAGAGCCAGAGCAGGACTCCCCAGTAAAACCTTTATTAGCTGCCAATTACTGTCCCTCCCATTAAACCTGACGTTTACCAGGGAGAGTAAACTTGGGCCAACACCTCTGCATAGCTCACTACACCCAGAG